>JAMQGT020005941.1:0-28875 GCA_024447675.2 Pterophyllum scalare
GCTGTTTGATATTTTATGTTATTAGTGATTATGTTATGAGAAGATGCTGTTTACAATCTAAGCTCTGAAGAAGTACAGAAGAGTAGAAGTCAAAAAGTGAGGAAGCATGCAAGCACGCACACACAATATTCAACTTTAAATGAGACATCTTAAAGCATTTTTGAGCTTCCTAATGTAAGTTACTTACACACACACACACACACACACACACACACACACACACACACACACACACACACACACACACACTTTTTTGTTAATCTTTTTGTTTTTCCTGATTGCTGAGCAGCCAGTTCCTTTAACAGCTTTAACTGGGGTCAGAAGAATTCAGCTTCAAACACACCATCACATTCATATTCTAATATTGTGGCCTGTGGGTTTCATGTGTTTGCAGACTGTCAGGCTGTCTGATTACAGAAAAAGGCTGTGCTCTCTCTGGCCTCAGCTCTGAGCAGCAACCCCTCCCATTTGAAAGATCTGGACCTGAGTTACAATCATCTGGGAGACTCAGGAATGAGGCTGCTATCTGCTCATCTGGAAGATCCACCTGAGCAGACAACTCGACTCACAAATGGAAACTGTGCCAAACTGGAAAAACTGAGGTGGGAAAACAAAATATACAGCTGAAAACATTTTTCTCCTGCATATTGTGAAGAAGGACAAACATTTATCTGTTGCTGTTTCAGGGTTTCTCTGAACCACTGGCCAGTAAAATACTTTATCACTTCAGTTAAAAAGCAGCTTGCTGGCCTGTTTGGACCAGTGACTCATAATCAGTCACAGTTCTGAGTTCACCTATGAATAAAAAAAAACAAATTCAATCATCCCTTCTGATTGCTGTGAGTTAGAATTAGGGCTAGGATTCAGGTCATTACAGATCTCCCTGCAGCCATCTTATCAATCATCTGGTCAGTCACTATACGCTTTGGATCACCTGTCCAGAATCTCCTTCAATGTGATCCAACCCACCACAAAGCTGTGATCATTCGACAGCTCAGCTCCTCTATGTAGGCGTAAAACTCTGTGTCAGATGATGCAAAACTTAATCAGTGATCTGTGATCCAGCGTGTCCTGGTGCCAAATGAACTTGAACTACCTTATATTCAAACATGTTATTGTGGGCAAACTGTGTTTGTGAATTTCAAGAAAAGATAAAATCATTTCATGTCCCAACAGATTTCAATAAAAATGTCCACATCAAGTAACCCCTTTGCTTTTTTATCCACTCCCTATCAGTTTTATTGTCATACCTTTCCAGTGCTTTGAGCTCAGCTAACCTTCCCAGGCTTATGCTCTTTGTCTGTATAGCATGGAATGCCAATTGATGGCCTCTGGATATTTGGGCATTTTGCCTTCAGTCACATAAATTACTATATTTATATTTTTGAAAAAAAAGCACCTCACTATCACCTGTAGAATGAAATTACTAAAATTTACCATAGGATCCAGATTTAAAATAAATAAATAAAAAGCTCTTTTAAAAGAAAAGGGTCCAGGCAGATTTAGATGGTTTTGCATCTGAACTCTTCATGTTTCTATTTTTTTAAAATCTGCAACAAAAACACCTTCTTAAAAGTAGATTGTGCAGAGATAAACTAGTTGCTCTTGTGTAACATTTGTTTTCTGTGCTCATATCTATAATGAGAATAATTGTGGTGTCTCCATAACAACCGTCAACATAACAAAAGAACATGTGAGTGCAAGACTTGAACATCATACCATTAAAAATAGAATATATTTGAAAGGAAATTGATAGATCACATGATAATATATTACTTAGAATACAATATTGATTTTATTTTACTTTAAAAGAGCATCTGCCACTGTGTCTGCTGAGAAATAATGGCCAAACAGATACAATGATAAAAACGTAAGTAAGTACTTCTTCTGACTCTTCAGTTAATCCTTTCCATTTCAAGTTACTACTGCTACAGCTGATTCTAAATGCTGCTGAATCACAGGGGGTACATAGTCTTTTTATACAGTGCTTCTATATTTGGATTTAGTTTTCTGTTGTGTAAAAAACGACTCAGTGTAACAGAAAATAGAACATCAGTGTTCATCTAAGGTTGTGTTTAAACAAATCTGGAACCTGATCAGGACCAGATGATGGTTTTTTTTCATGCCCTGAAAGTGAAACAGAGTTTGTTTTTTTCCCACATGTGTTGGATACAATAAAATCACCAACATGTTTCTGAAGACAAAGATTAATGAAACTATATGAAGGTTCCTGTTTGATCCTTAAACACAATGTGCTCATTTCAGGATGAAGCCTGAAGGAGCCCAGTGGTTGAGACCAGGTCTAAGGAAATGTAAGTGTGTTCGTGATGAAGTGGCTACACTGGCACCATGCCATGTTGTGTTCTATAAAAAACTGTGTACACTTTATACATTTATCAAATTTCCCTTCTCAGGAAATTTGCAGAAATTAATTTTCACAACCACAAAGCTTTTCTGATGGTGATACAGCCATAAAACATCACTAAGTTATGGATGTGGACCAGCAATAAGGTTAGCATAGATAGCTGGTTAGACAATTAGCTGTAACAGCATCAATCTCTAGTTTAGTTTGTAATATTTAATGCAAACATCATTTAAAAAATTAAAAATTTCAGAATAAACTACCAGAGAGAGGGATGAAGAGCGTCTACTCTTTTTGAATTTGGCTACACAGAAGCTTCTGATTCATCAGTTTTTAGTAGCATTAGTTGATGCATCCAGAATAAAGAAAACTTAGATCAAAGTTTATAATAAAAACAAAACAATATTTCCATAAACTGAATAACCTGGTGATGCTGACTAATTTTGACAATGAACAGATTTTTCACTGGCAGTCAAATTCTTGTTTGTCCATTTTCAATAAATAAATCTGATTTTTTTTTTCAGGTAAATACTAAATAATGTTAGATTACTTACTAAACAACAAACTGTTTGATACCCTAGATAGTGGCTAGCTGGATAAAACTGCTCGTTTCCAACAAATACTGCTGATAGCAAAATGCCAAAGGCATCAATTTGTTTTTGTTCGTTTTATATTTTTGTTGTTTTTATCTGGAGTTTCTCTGTTGTGTTACAATCCATACTGTAGATATGATAATATTTATTTTATTGACTTCCCTTTAAATTATTTATTGTCGCTCTTTAGGTCTTTTAAGGTTTGTTTCTTTCTCTTCCTCATCTACACTCATTACACTGCCACATTCTACAATATGTACAGACCACAAAATATGTGCGCCTCATTTGCCCTTGTATATTGAATAATTATGTTTAGTTATTGTGTTGTTTTAGTTTAAAGTGTTTATGGCACATGTTTTGTGTTGTCTTGTTGTCCTTGTTAGATTTCTGTGATCTGACTCTGGATCCAAACACAGCACACAGAAACCTCAGACTGTCTGACAACAACAAGAAGGTGATGTACGTGGATGAGGAGCAGTCGTATCCTGATCATCCTCACAGATTTGATTACTGGCATCAGGTGTTGGGCACTAACAGGCTGACTGGTCGCTGTTACTGGGAGGTTGAGTGGAGAGGAGAGGTTCACATTACAGTAGCTTATGAAGGAATCAGACATAAAGGAGACGGCGATGATGCCAGGTTAGGCAGAACTTACCAGTCCTGGAGTCTCTACTGCAGTGATGGTGCTGGTTACTTTGGAAGCCACAATTATATATCAAGAGCCATCCCCATCATGAAATCAACTGACTCTCACAAAGTAGCAGTGTATGTGGACTGTGATGTTGGCACTCTGTCCTTCTACAGTGCCTCCAACACTCTGATCCACCTTCACACCTTCAACGCCACATTCACTGAACCTGTATTTGCTGGATTTAGAGTGAAGCCACCTGACTCCATTATCTCTCTTTGTGCTGACTCAGAAGAATGAATTTACTGAATGTGCTCAGTGTCACGGTCTCCAAGTAAAATCAAACTACTTTGCTGTTTACTAGTTAACATTTTGTGTACTCTTCCTGAAGGTGCAGCAGTTGGTAAGAACAGACTCAGTTTGTTCCTCTTCCTATGAAACAAAGAGAAAAAAAAAACATGTAAAGAGGGTTAGGCTTTTGCTCAGAGTCACCAACCACTGTATCGTCTGCAGCATAACTGTTTTAACGATGTTTAGACTGATGGATACATTTTTAGAAAAAAGTTGTATTGTATACAGCTGAATTGTTTATATATTTTATCCTTTAAATAGAACAAGATTTCAGTTGTCTGTGCTTCTTTACTCTTCTAAGTCAGAAAATTAGAAAAATTATTTTTTTTAAAAAGGCATCAGTAATAAAGTAACCAAACATCTAACTGTGACTGGATTTTTACAAATGAATGTCAAACTAGTACTTTGACAGCATCTTAAAACTTGAATAGTTGAATGTGTTTATGCTCATCTTCATTCTGTCGTTTGCCTTTGATTCTGCTTTCAAATTGATACAAAACTTGATGAACTTGTTTCAGTGTTATTAAAGCTCCTCTCAGCGACAGTCTGACCCAAACTGTGGATTTCTACAACAAAGAAATGGAGGAATCCCACATTTGTTCCTGATGCTTCACTTTTGTTCTTGTTTCAAATCCAGCCTGAAATTTGAACCACATATTCACACAACTGTGAGACCTGGAACACACAATGAGACTTGATGGTCCAAATCAAGACTCAAGAGGCTGCCTACAAAAATCATCTCTGGAAACAGATTCTGAGTATAATTAATACATTTCCTGATGGAGGCTGTTCCTGCATGACTACAACCTCCAGAGGAGGAGCGTCACAACAACAACAGTTTTACCAACTTACATTACAGTAATTAAGTGAAATTACAGCGGTATGCAAAATTTGGGCACCCCTGATGATTTTTATGATATTCCTTTATAAATCATTGGTTGTTTGGCTCAACAATTTTAGTTAAATGTATCATTTAGCAGTCGAACACAGCGATATTTGAGAAGTGAAATGAAATTTATAGGATTTACATAAAGTGTGCAATAATTATTTAAACAAAATTAGGCAGGTGCATAAGATTGGGCACCCCAACAGAAAAATGACATCAATATTTAGTAGATCCTCCTTTTGCAGAAATAACAGCCTCTAAACACTTCCTATAGCTTCCAGTGAGAGTCTGGATTCTGGTTGAAGGTATTTTGGACCATTCTTCTTTCCAAAACATCTCCAGTTCAGTCAGGTTTGATGGTTTCCAAGCACGGACAGCCCGCTTTAAATCACACCACAGATTTTCAATAATATTCAGGTCTGGGGACTGAGATGGCCATTCCAGAACTTTGTACTTGTTCCTCTGCATGAATGCCTTAGTAGATTTTGAGCAGTGTTTAGGGTCGTTGTCTTGTTGAAGTATCCAGCCCCGGCGCAACTTCAACTTTGTCACTGATTCTTGAACATTGTTCTCGAGAATCTGCTGATATTGACTGGAATCCATGATCCCCAGTACCTGCACTGGCCTCACAGCCCCACAGCATGATGGAACCGCCACCAAATTTTACTGTGGGTAGCAAGTGTTTGTCTTGGAATGCTGTGTTCCTTTTCCGCCATGCATACCGCCCCTTGTTATGTCCAAATAACTCAGTTTTAGTTTCATCAGTCCACAGCACCTTATTCCAAAATGAAGCTGGCTTGTCCAAATGTGCTTTAGCATACCTCAAGTGAGACTTCTTCTGCATTCCTCTCCCATACAGCCTTGAACGATGCACAGTGACACCATCTGCAGCAAGATGGTGTTGTAAGTTGTGCTGCCACAAGGTTAATGTTTCCAGTTTCACTCGTGTTCGTTCGTTCGAAGAGAAGAAATTTCCACAGTACTCCGATGCAGAAAGAAAATTAAAGTTTTATTCCACACTTTCACAACATCTTCTTACAAGAGCATCCAGGCCCAAGTTTTCCTCCACAATAAACAAAACTACGGTAGAAAAACTGTCCAGCACTGCACTTCTTTTTGCAAAAAAACCACGAAGTGGCGAGCTCAAACTACAAACCAGCTTTTACTGAAAACCTGTTCACAACAAGACCCCAATATGTAAACATGAATGTAATAAAATAATTTTACTTAAATTTTAACCCTAAATTTACTTATTACATTACTATTTAAACAAAATAAGGTTCAACAGCAAAATAAATACTTTATATATAAACTAACTTAACTTGGCTTCCACATAGGTCTGACAGCTGAAATCTCTGAGAGGGCTGTTTGGAACCTTCCCCTAAACCATGATGTTGAACAATATTTGTTTTCAGGTCATTTGAGAGTTGCTCTGAGGCTCCCATGTTGCCACTCTTCAGAGAAGATGCAAAGAGGAGAAACACTTGTCTTATTCAAATCAATAAAACAACAAGGGTTCCAAAACTTATGCACCTGAGTAATTTTACACACAAGTACTTGTGCTTCTACTTAAGTAGAGAATGTCAGTATATCTGCATGTTTTTTTCATGTGTCACATGCATCAGGCTAGACTGCTTGCCGGCGTCACGTAGGGATTACAAAACATGTTATTGGTCCAAGTGTTTCCTATGTACATACACTGGCTACTGTAAATACAAAGGAAAGGCTGCACAGATTCAAATGACCTTACCGTAACTATGAGAAATGTTGCTCAGAATAAAATAAAAACAGTCCATCAAAATGTAGTAATAGTTCTGGGTCCGTGAAGAACAGCATTGGTTTGGATCCAGATCACAGTCTGCCTGCTGGAGATCTACGCTCTATTAACCTGAAGAATTTTATCTGAGCAACTGAAAATCTGTTGTTCACCTTTATTATTCCATCTGAACTAATATAGAGTTCAATTCAGCAAATCCACTGCACAGTTTTGTTGTTTAAAAGAAGACAGATTTTTGCCATATTAAACATAGAAAGAAGTAAGGATTCAGGTCATGAAAATGAAACATTTTACTTGGGTAAAGCAAAAAAAGTATTTGTTTCAACCTGGTATTAAATTCACCATGTAAATAAAAGAGAAAATTCATGCATTTTACCCAGTGCATGAAAATGAACAAAGGTGACGTGAAGTTTTGTTAAATTGCTGAACAGCTTCTTGAGTAAATTGCTGTCAAATATTTTATCTATTTATTTACGTTGTCTGGTTAAATACTGTAGTTCATAAAGACAGAATTCAGGTTAAAGGTCACTGATGACAGTTTGTCGAAACTTCTGAAAATTCCAGTTTCACACACACTTTACTCAATAATTTTGAGCAGCTGCAGCTCCTGCTGTTTTTTCCCCTTCAGTGAGTGTCACAATTAACTGGGAAAAAAATGGTATACATATTTTAGTCTTCTGTTGTAACCATTTAACCCTCAATGTTAGGTTTTTAAAGACAGTGGGAGTTATAAATGTTATTTTGGGTAAGTCAGTTAACATACTTTGGTTACAGATTTTTCAAACAGGCTCTGGCTCCATAAGCATTTTATCTGTGTCAATCCAAATGAAGTTCTTAAAGCTAAATAACTGATGGAGATGTTGATACAACCTACACTGGCAACTGGAAATTTTCATCAAATATTTAACATTGTCTTTTCTTCTAATGCACATAAACTCTGCAGCCGCAGATTTTTTTCCAAACAATTATAATAAATAAAGTGAAATGAAAGTGTAAATTAATGTATAAAGCCTGACTTATTGAATAAATGCAAGTAGTTCTTGTCAGGTGATCAGAACAGATGGGGATGGAGTTCAGCCAAAACAGCTGTGAAATACTGGGTTACATCTTTGTGAGTTCAGTTCATTCACACAGAGCAGTAAACCTCAGAGCAGCAGCAGCAGGTCAGCTGATTACAATCTGCAGAATAGGTCCAAACTGAGTACATTCATAAGGATTATAATTTAGATTGGAATAAAGCTTGTATTCTCATGTAATATCATTTTATATTATTATACAGCTGGGATAGGCTGTATACCCTGAACAGGATAAGCGGAAACGAATGGATGCATGGATGTTAATATATTAGGTTCAGTTAGCTTTACACCAAAATAGCAGGTGAGAAACGTCCTCTTAAGAGTTACTTTCTTACTTTGAGTACATTTAAGAACCTATAATTTTACACTAAAGAAGTTGAACCATTACTTCAACTTTTTTTTTTTTTTAAGCCTGTCATGTCTGGAAGTTTTTGCAATCGGAATTTGGATCCAAATGCACCTAAGTACCAAACATATTCGCTTTTACAAGAACAGCTCTATAAGTTTTCTATAGGTTATTCTTGTAAATGTTTGTATTTTTATTTATTTATTTATTTATTTAGTTATTTATGCCAGGTCTGACAGGCAACAAGGAAGGGGCAAGAACAAGTGGAGGAAGAAATGGAAGAAAAAAAAGGAGGGGGGGAAGAGAATAATAACAAGAAAAATAATCAAAGAAGAGTAGATATAGATATATACACACATACGCTCATGTATCCAAATACACACACATGCACATACACACAATTTTGTTGTTTGCATGTAATGTGTGTGTATGCCAAGTCCACAGCCCCCGCAATCAGGAGCTCGGAAGACCTGAGGCCACACATCCTGACGGCAACCACGTGCACACCCCAGAGGCGGAAAGAGGGAGACCACAGACGGAGCCCCCACGGCCATAGGGCAAGAGTCCAGAGTGCCAGAGGTGATGAGCAGCCCACCCCGAGCATGTGATCCCCGAGGCCCCCGTGCCCGAGAAAAGCTCAATCACCCGGCAGAGCACCCCCCCGGCCGCCCACGCCACCCCCAGATCACGGCCACCAAGGGAGCAGGCCAATAACCACGCCAAGATATCCAGCCACGCACCACGGGACCCATGGGCACCCACACTCCAGGGAGGGCAGTGACGATCAGCGGTGGAGCGGTGAGGGAGGGGTAATTCCCGCCCTCCGTAAAGGCATCCCACAGGTGTCTAGGCTCATTAAGCCCTGGACCCAGGCCAGCTGTCCACACATACAAAAACACACACACACGCATGCACATATACACAGACACACACACGCACCAGTCAAACACTCATGTACACACACAGAACATACATGGGCACCTAGTGTGGGAGAACAGGTACCAGCACAGAGCCAGCGGCAACCCAGGGATGCAGCCAACCCAGCCCCAAACAACAAGCCAGTCCCCACCCCAGGCAGGGTGCATGAAACTGGGGTGTGAGAAGACCTGCCCACCCCCTCCTCACACTCAACGTGTTTGGGGTGATGTGAGTGTATGTAATGAGAAGAATGTGGATGAGTGTATGAAAGCTACAGTGCTATTAAAATTGGTGGGACAGATGTAATATGAGCACTGAGCAACAGCGCCCATCCACACTGCCCCTCCAAGGCCCTCAATGTCTAAAATGTAAATAAAATCGAGGAGCAGGTAGCAGTGAACAGACAAGTGGGACCACCTCAGCAGCACCAC
Source organism: Pterophyllum scalare (assembly GCA_024447675.2). Lineage (NCBI taxonomy): Eukaryota > Metazoa > Chordata > Actinopteri > Cichliformes > Cichlidae > Pterophyllum > Pterophyllum scalare. Next base: position 9,369 of record JAMQGT020005941.1, read on the forward strand.
CCACTAACCACTGTGTGACACACCTGCCCCCCAAGGCCCTATATGTACCATGATGTGTTGTGAACAACATGATGCAATTAAAAATGAGGACAGTACTTCAACTTTTACCAGAGTATTTTTTTTTAACACGAGTGCTTGTAGTTCTACTTAAGTACAGAATGTCTGTACTTTCACCACGTCTGGTGACTGGGGCTCGAACAGGCTGAACAGGTTTGTATATCTTGTGTGCATCACGTGCTTAAAGGCAGGCTGACTGTCGCATCATGATGATCTGTTGTTTCTTCACCCTTAAACACATCAGAGTGGAAAGAGGACAGCTCCCTGCACACACTCCAACTAACAGGTAAGCAGACTCTAAAACAGACTCACCTTCAGTGTTGTTGTTGGTCACCAATCAGAAAATCTGGAACTCCGTCCTCCCCAAAGGTCACTCTTTTGTTTAACTACATATTTCATCTTCATGCCGATTAATATCTGCCTCTGAAAATATTTAAAATTTGTGATGAGCAGAGTTCTCATGGTTTCTGAAACAACGTCTGCTAATAAAGGCGGCAGAGAAAAACAAGCAAAAAGGAATTTCCAAGTTTTTATTTCACTCTGAGATTTTTGTGTTTATGTGTGTTGTATTTAAGATCTGTTTAGCTACACAAACAAGACAATCTGCAGCAACAAGAAGTTAACAGACTCACCTGTTCTTATTGTCATCATTATCTTTTGTTCTTAATCCAGTTTCTAAGATATAAAGAGTTGAATCTTTAATGTCGCAGAAATTAGGGGAAACTGTATGTTTCATTAAAACAAAACAAACAAAAAAAACCTAATAAACATTCAGCTAATCATGTCATCAACAAATCAAAAACATGGGAAATAAAGCAGAATCAGAATAAAAGCATAAAGTAGAATTTCAGGTGAAATCATAGGATGGAAAATTTAAAACTGCAGTGAGCATGTGACCTTGAAGTGTCGTGGTTCCTGGGTTTTCAGTTTTTTGTGAAGTTAATGTTTTCTTGTATTTTGTGAATCTTTGAGTTTTGCTTCTTTGCCACGTTGTTTGTATTATGTATTTGTTGGTAAATTTCTTTTCCGGTCCTCATGTTCCTTGTGGCCGAAAATTCAAACCCAATTAAATCCAACTTTTTCACTGGTATGAGCAGGTTCTGGTGCAGGCTCTTCATTAGACATCTTAGTTACACAAAACACAGACAAAGACGAAAACAGACAGCAACATACAGGGGTTGGACAATGAAACTGAAACAGCTGTCATTTCAGTGTGGGAGGTTTCATGGCTAAATTGGACCAGCCTGGTGGCCAATCTTCATTAATTGCACATTGCACCAGTAAGAGCAGAGTGTGAAGGTTCAATTAGCAGGATAAGAGCACAGATTGGCTCAAAATATTGCAATGCACACAACATTATGGGTGACATACCAGAGTTCAAAAGAGGACAAATTGTTGGTGCACGTCTTACTGGCTCATCTGTGACCAAGACAGCAAGTCTTTGTGATGTATCAATGTAATGTCAGCATACCACCAAGAAGGACGAACCACATCCAACAAATGTGCACCTCAACTCTCCTGTTTCCACCAAAACTGTCCGTCGGGAGCTCCACAGGGTCAATATACTCGGCCGGGCTGCTATAGCCAAACCTTTGGTCACTCGTGCCAATGCCAAACGTCGGTTTCAATGGTGCAAGGAGCGCAAATCTTGGGCTGTGGACAATATGAAACATGTATTGTTCTCTGATGAGTCCACCTTCACTGTTTTCCCCACATCCGGGAGAGTTACGGTGTGGAGAAGCCCCAAAGAAGCGTACCACCCAGACTGTTGCATGCCCAGAGTGAAGCATGGGGGTGGATCAGTGATGGTTTGGGCTGCCATATCATGGCATTCCCTTGGCCCAATACTTCAACCACATATATGTAATATATATGAGAGGCCTCACCATTACCCCAGTAACCTTAACGTATTCAGTATTCATTAATTCATTCTGTGTGTGACTAATATACTTTAATAAATGTTTTTGGGTCCAGCTCTGCCTGCTGTACAGCGCTCTATGACATGAGGATGTTTCAGAGCTGTTTGACTTCATGAGCCGATGATGAATATTAATTTATGTGAGCAGCGCCCTCTGGTGGACATATAGACAAAGTATGCCTTTATTTTAATTTGACTCTAATAAAACGTTAATAATAATTCTCACAGGGGGAAGATGATCCGGATCCTTCTGTTTTTCAGCCTGAACTCCTCTGTCTGTAAGTCTCTGCACTCAAGTCATTTTTGGTAAACATACAGTAATAAAGAACACAGAGGTGTTATCTCAATAACACAACAATGATCCCTATTTCTTCTTTGTTGCCTCCGCAGGGATGTTTGTTGTGGAAAATGTCTACGAGGCAGAGGAGGATGGAAACATCACTTTCATATGGGACAGTCAGGTCCAAACTGATGTGACTCTTTCCACTTTAATTTGTTCTTTCCAGTCCAAACCTCCAAAGGTTTTATTTGTAATGAAAAATGGTGTTGAAGCCCCAAAGTCTCAGCACGAGCAGTTTACAGGACGGGTTCAGAGCGACAAAGATGCTCTGAGACGAGGACGGATCAAACTTCAGCTGTTCAGAGTCACAGCTGATGATGCAGGAAACTACAGCTGTTATCTGGCTGCTGATTACGACGACAGCCTGATGATCTGGAAGCTCCTGACCTCTGGTGAGATTTAATTCAGGTCATTTTAAAGCAGGAGTGATCTGTGCTCTGATTTAGTGACACATTTCTTTCACAGTAACTTTTATCGTGGATGTGACCTCTCATGGTGAGAGCAGCATTTATGTGCCTCCAAACACACCAAAATATGAACCAGGACTTACTAAAGGTCGGTGAGCCCTTACTGTATATTTTATAAACAGTTTTGTTTCAGTGAATGTAAATGAAACCATTTGATTGTGCTGTGTGACTCATTTTCCACTGATGTGAGTTTTGCTCCTGTCATGAACACCAGACATGACAACAGAATGATTATAAAGATGTTTTTATTCTTCATGCAGCTGCAAATAAACAAAGAGAACGACCACTGGAGATGATGGCCGCCTACGCTCAGGCAGTTTTAATACTGACAGCAGCAGTTTTATTCTTTCTGTGGGGCCTGTGGGAAGCTGTTAAGGCTGAACAGAGACGGGTACGTATTTCTTCTTGTTTTCAGCTTTTTTGTTTGTTGTGATCTGTGTATTGCTTTGACTCTATTTATGTCCTTTCAGTGGTACAGATTAACACCTGTACAGATGTTCCCTTATTGGTCTCCTTGAAGTATCAAGAGGACAACATTTTATAATTGAATGGTAACATGAACCGGTCCTGATGGGGATGAGGATCAAAGTGCTTTTGGAAGATATGAACTCATTTAGCTGATTAAGTTGCATCCTCAACCACGACTGCTTCTGATGTGAGTGGACGTGTAGCAGCATGAAAACTGATGATTTTATCCATCGTCGCTTCTTCTGATTCAACTCAACAGAGAAAGAAAGAAAAGGAATGAAGTTTGACTGAAGACTGATTCTCTGCAGTGTGTGAACCATTAATTATTTCCTATGATAATTTTTTCAGCTTGACACCAGCCTCACATAGTGGTAAAGATGTGGGTGGATTTCCCCCCCCCTCTTTTATAAAAAAGCTTGCATAAATACATTTAACCTGCCAACCCAAAAGCTAAACATTAATTAAAGACAATATATTTAATTCACCTCTTTTTATTATGTTTATACCCCACTCTGCATTTAATCATTAATTATTATTAATCTCTGGCTCTCTTCCACAGCATGTCTTTTGTCCTGTCTCTCTCCCCTCAGCCCCATCCAGTCATGGCAGATGACTGCCCCTCCCTGAGCCTGGTTCTGCTGGAGGTTTCTTCCTGTTAAAAGGGAGTTTTTCCTTCCCACTGTCACCAAGTGTTTGCTCATAGGGGGTCGTTTTGACTGTTGGGTTTTCTCTGTAATTATTATAGGGTCTTTACCTACAATATAAAGCACCTTGAGGCAACTGTTGTAATTTTGCACTATATAAATAAAATTGAAATTAAATATATAACAGTAAGCAAGTGGCCCTCGTATTTTGCAGTCTGGAATCATTATAGGATATGCCGTATGATGAGGATTCTTCAATAATGCTTCTTGGCAATACATTTTAGACCATTTGAAAGCCTCTTTATTTCCTCTTAAATGGTGCCACATTTGTATGGACAGTTAATGGGTTGAGCAGCATGTGGGTTGCAGCTGTGAAAAAGTTGCCAATTCGTCTCTGCCAATTCCAAACAACTTAACAGAACTCAATATTTATGAGAATGTTTCTTCACACAGTAAGTTCATTATTTTGAGTCAACACAGAGACAGACTACAGTTAAGTGTGTCCACTCTAAACCCAGCAATCACTGGATCATTGAAGACACAGCAGAAGGACACAGTGCCAGCAGGACAGTCCACACTCACTGCTACTTCACGAGTTGGGATGTCTGATGATGATAGCTGGAAACAGAAGTTCCTCTGATAGCCATCTGAGGCAGACACTCAAGAAAGTTGAGATATAAAACAACAGCAACACAGCTTTAGATCCACAGAGACCACAGACTGCTTCAGTGATACAGGCTCTTGTAGAGAATAATATTTTTTTCATTAAACAGAAACCAGGCTAAATGGAGAATAAAAATCTGTTTGCCTTGAGGTGACTGTTAATAAAACTGAATTGAACTGAAGTTTAAGATTTTTAGTCCTGAACCTGATCTGTCTGTGGATGACCTTCAGTTTGGGTAATGATGGTTTCCTCCTCACTGGGTCCGACACCTCCTTCAGGCTTCTGTTTCCTCCTGTTAAAATTTTAAATAAAGAAGGAATAAGATTAATACAACACCTGCATTTACCACTACATTAAAGACTTTCTTAATAGATTTCACCTTTTATTCTTTGCAGTTTTTACTCCAATAAAATATCTGTTAAAGTTTGATTTTAATAATTTCCCAAATTATATCTATTTTTATGTTTTACCAGCACTGACACATTTTGACTTCATTATGACCCCAATTATATAGTCTGATTCGCCCATTTCTTCATTTAAATAAGTTCAGGCTGTCAGACAGGAACGCATGAACTGATCCTGCCAGTGTGCCAAAGCGAATGTTTGGGATTAAAACAGCGACACCTGCTGGAATAAAACAGGAATGTCTGATTCAAACATTCCACTCCAGTTCAGGCTCTTTCAGGACACTATGGTAACCTCGGGAGCTGATCAATCAATCAATCAAAACTTTATTTATATAGTACCTTTCATACAAATGCGGTGGAACTCAAAGTGCTGTACACACTAAAAAAAGAAAAAAAAAATACACATTTATCCCCTTCACTACACCCTCCCATCATCCCTCTGTCCCTTTACCCCCATCTATACATATGGGGACCGATGCAGGCCCACTGTGCTGTAGCAGGAAAACAAGGAAAATGCTATCCTACTAAAATCACATATGGAAACACTGGAGATTTAAAAAAGTAAAATAATAAAAAGTAAAAAAAAAGTAAAAGGTATTAAAGGGGAATAAAATAAAAATATCAGTAAATAAATGAAAATTGAAATTAAAAAAATAAAAAAATAAACACATACAAACTTAAAGAAGAAAAGTCTTAAGTTTGCTTTAAAAAACTCCAGACAGTGAGCAGTCCTCGGGTCATCAGGTAGACTGGAGCATAAGAACTAAAGGATGGCTCTCCATGAGTTTTAGTTCCATTAACGTTTTACTGTCTCAAGACCTGAGGGCTTGGAGGGCTTGTTGGGTCAATAAAGATATTCTTATTCTGAAGCTGACTGACAGCCCCTTTGTCTCAGTGGTTTTGACCTCTAACCTGAACCTGCTGTATGTATATCAGTCACCTCAGCCATCAGCATTAAAAGTATTATTACTGGTTCTTAGAGCATGCAAACTCCTGTTTGGACTATTTAAGTATAAAAAGTTCAATTCTTCATAGAGCAAGGTGCTTTGAAGGTGCTTTGTGTGATGATGGACGTACCCCTTTTTACATAGCCAGGAGACAAATTTCCACAAATGAATGAAGCATAAAATTACAGCAGTTAACACTCCGACTACCACTAAGCAGATCAGGTGGATCACTTTTCGCTTAGGTTTTGGTAACATAATATTCTGAGGGTCATCCCAATCCCAATGTCCCAATGTTTCTGTAAAGAGAACAAAGAAATCATTCATTAACGTGACACAAACAAAAACACTTAATTGAAAAAGAAAAATTTACTCATGTTTTGCAGATTATGGAGCACAAAGTGTAGTTCGTTCCTTTTTCTATTTCTAAAATACTGTTCTTATTCCACTCAAAGGAATCTGTTGAAAGGTTTTACCGTCTCTACTCACCTGTGACATTGAGCTGGCATTTTCCAGTTTTCACACCATCGTCAGTGTTGACCTCACACAGGTACAGACCCGAGTCATCAGTCCTGAGTCTGGACAGTTGAAGTCTGATTCGTCCTTCTCTGAGGGCATCTTTGTCACTCTGGACTCGTCCTGAGAACCTTTGCATCCTGAGACTCTGACACCTCAACACCTTCATGAAGACGATACAGGACAAACGCTTTATGATCAATAGATCAGGTCACAGAGGATCTTCAGTGAAGTGATGGATCTGTCAGGGTTGGTGGTGAACGTCCACTCCAGTGTGATGTTGTGGTTCTCATCTGCCTGATAGGAGGTCTGTGTCACATTGACTACAAATGATCCTGTTGAGGAGACAGAGAGGGAAAGAGAGGAGCAGACACACTGAGAACTGGAACAAATCTGTTGTTGAGCTTTATTTGGAGTTCATAAAGTGAAGCTGGAAACTAACCAGAGACACATGAGGTGAGGATGAGGAGCAGCAGGATCCTGCAGATCATCTTCTCCCTGTAAGAGGAGAAAAATCAACGTGTAAAATTCAGATAATACATTAAGAGCACATTCATGTTTAACAAGGTGGGCAAGGAAAAGGTTAAAGCAACTTAAAGAAAATTCACGTAGGGCTACAAAGAAATAAAAAGTTAAAAACAGCAGCAAATGCCTAACGCTGTGGTTCCCAAAGTGTGTAGTGGCACCCAAGGTACCACAGGTTGTGCATTCAGTTTGAAATTACTTAAACTGAATGCATAATTATTCACATATATAAACAGATGTATTTATTTATACAATCACTGTTGAAACACTGACCCCTGGTGGTGAAAGCTTTGGTTAATGAAATTACCTTTAAAAGTAGCTTAAATCATTCTGTGTAGGTAACCTTCATTGATGCAGGAAGGTCTCATGCTGGACTGAGAGCTGATTTAATCAGTCACTGCAACAGCTTTGTGTTCAACGTGGTATTACAAGAACTCTGTTTATGGTAGATGCTTTGGATGGGGTTTATTTGAACAAGAAATAAACTAAATACATAGAAATATAATATAAAAAAACAGGTTTACTGTGTCATATCATGGGTATACTATATGCAATTGGGGTCTCTTTACTTGTATTATTTTACATTGGATATAAATTTCCACATTACTGACTGATTTTAACATGATTGTGCTGGTTTATCTGAATTCTCTTGTAATAAATAAATAAATCACTGTGCAGCCAGTCTATTTTTGAGTGCTTTACAAATAATACTGATCAATAATTCATGTAGTTCTGGTGGCTATAGAGGTTTAAAAAGCATGAAGACAACCGGGACAATTTCTGAAGGTGTTTTCTTATCTGTGCTATAAACTTGTGAATGCAGCTGTAAGACATTAGACAAGGTTGAGGACTTAATGCATCATCACATCCATTACATTAGCATGCTCGTTCTCCTCCACAGAAGCTGAGTGGGGGTGCTGCTGTTTCTGAGAAAGAGGAGAGTGACTTCATCCTGTACAGCAACAGCTCAGCCACACCCACCTGCCAATGCTGCTGCCAATATAACCTCCCCATCTTTCTTCCAGGGGATTCATGAAAGAGGATTTCTCCTGTCTGTCTACAATATGCTGGGTGTTTTTTTTTTGTTGTTTGTTTTATCTTTGAAAATTCCCCAAAATCTGCTGTACAAATAAAACTGATGCTGAATCAAGCAACCTTCAAATCTATGTCCTCTGTCTCTGGCTCAGGGGCAGCTCTGTTGAAATCTGAGCCCTACTGTAAATATTGCCTCCTTCAGTACGAGAGTGCAAGGAGCCGCACAGCTGTAGCCAAAGTTAGACCATGATTCAGCCATCTTCAATAAAGACATAATCTTTCACCTTATTAGTAGCAGCATTATTATTGCTTTTAGCCACAGCGCTCTCAGCAGCGGTCGAGCTGTTGGCTTCCAGCCACCTGTGCTCTGCGGTGCTGCTCACAACAGCTACTGTAAAATAAAAGAGTACTTACAGCTTATAGATCCGGTCTTGGTCCGCAGCTCTTTGCGCTTCAACTGCAGCCACAAACGCTTCCCACATAGACAATCAGGGTCAAGCTCACGGAGTGTCCAGAGATGCAGTGAAGAGAGCGCAGAGGCACCAGCCCAACCCTGATGAGCTCACAGGGGAGGCATAGGAGTGCCAAAATTACGTCCCATGAAAACTAACATTTTATGTCGTTCCTTTCAGGTTAACTTACATTTGGTCAGTTACGCACACAAGTTCGGCTGCTCGCTGCATAGGATGCCTGGCTCCGTGTCTGACTGACTAAAGCATCACACCACTCTGACGTAAAGCATGCCTTCCACCACTTTCACCACTAGGTGTCTCTCAACACATACGTTCCCTGCCTTCCCAACACTTTGTGTTATATTCTCTCAGCTGCAGACTTGGTGCTGTTTGAGGGTTTGAGAGTAAAGCTTCAATATAATGACAGAATTCAGACACGGCCTTTAGTCTACGTAGAAATGTGATATGAGGTCAGCAAGTACAGGGTAGGTGAGCTCATAGATTGTTATCGAGCAATAACATTGTTGTACAATTGTTTGCTGACAAAAGCAAAAGAAAAAATCTGTGTTTCTTACTGATGCTCATCATGGAAACCAAAAAGTTCAGATACTGAAAAACTTCAGACCCTCCTGCTCTCCGGTAAGCAGGCGGTGATTTCACATCTGCTGGTCTCTGCTCTGGACCCTAACCTGCTCCGGAGCTGGTTAGGACTGCAGCTTAAGTTGCTGTGGTGATTTACCCCAGTAAAAGGTGAGCCACCTTCATAGCACAGCAAGCTCAGGGTTAACCCTGAAGTTACCTGGATGAACTACAAAACCTGCTTCATAGCTCAGGTCCCACATCTGCAGAGCTACAGATCTATACTGATTTACATACTGTGTCTCTATCAAGGTTATTTTAACTAAAACTAAAAGAAAACTGCTTTTTTCCCCCTTCTGCACCAACTGACCGTCACAGCCACATGTTAACAGGGAGAAAAGAAGAGATTATTTACACAGCTCAATTTTCTGTTGCAGCTCTCACAGTTTCTTCTCATGTATGTTTGCAGTGGTTCCATAAACACTTTGTCTGAGTACTTCTGAATGTAGCCTCTTTAAAAAACACTGATGGAGACTCCGATTCTGATACAAATTAAGCTGCAGCTCTTGAAGGTTGTTGTTGTAGACTTCATCAAATAACCAGTGCTGCCTAGTTCCATCAGTTAAGTGAACAGCAGTCTGACTTACAGATTAAATCCATGTTTTATCAGCTGATCAGAACCCGTTACACTTCTCTGCCTACAGACACACGTGGATTAGTCTCCTGTAACTCAAAACAAAAAGTGAAGGAAGTGATGAACTTTAGACAAAGAGATGAATGCTGACTGACCAGCAGAGCAGCATTTAGGTGACAGCAGCGTGTCAACAGAAACTACAGAGGACAGGATTTGTGACCAAGCTGCTACAGGGAATAAACACCTACCAGCTGGAAGAAGATGAGACAACACAAGTATGAATTTGATCCTCTTTTAAAAAAAAAAAAAAAGTATTTCACTGTATTTCTGTTTTTTCTTCACTCTTTCTGTATTTAGATTATTTTTATCTTTTCTAAATATAAATCATCGTTGAGCATATTTTAAAGCAGGATGTGGAAAAAGTCAAAAGAGAGTGAGGACAAAAGTTTGCATTAATAGCAGCAGAGCGGGCAGCTCTCAGGTTTGACTTCATGATGAGTGAAAACTTTCTGCTGCAAAAAATTATTTGTCTTCCTCATTTGACACTTTATTTATAGTCACATTGCGTTCAAATAATTTGCTGTCTTTATGCCTTTTAGATCAAACTGGCACATTTTCAGATAATACAGAAAAACAACCTGGGGTCAGGTTTTTTTTCTGTACTTGTCAGTCAGTTCTTTGTGGCGCCACCTTGTGACAGAAAAACGTTTCTGCAGCTCTGAAGGTTTAAAATTTGAAATATTTTCATGTTAAATCAAATTGCAGGTTCTTCTTCTGGTTGTAGTTCTTCTAGTTTTGGTCAGTCAGTGTAATAATCAGGATCATGAACAGGATCAGATGTTGTAATGAGTGAATGAAATCAGACTGTAGATTTTCCTTCTTCTAGCTGTACTGACTGACCTTTGACCTCATGTGTTTGTAGAGTTTGGGTTGTGTTCAGTGGTGAAGAGGAGGTGGCAAACGTACTTAGCAGACAGTCAAAAACGCACAACCACACTGGCACTGGGAATTTCACAGTGTTGTTCTTTAACAAACATACTCTTCATCAACCTTATAAAGCCCGGTTGAACAGCTGCTGCATTATCACACATGAAAATTAGCAGAGTTCATACAACTCGTAACGTTACTAAAAGTTGGGGGGCAGTGATAGAAAAATAGAGGTCCGCCTCGATCCATGCATTCGTCTGCCAAAAACGCTTTTCCTGCACACTCTACAGAGGAGTGGTGGCGCACACTTGTGACATCACTAACAAATGTTTAGACTGTCGTAAAGAGACAATACACAATTACGACTGTTACATGTTGATGACTCTTCACCTCTGTCTCCTCTCACAGGGAGAAGATGATCTGCAGGATCCTGCTGCTCCTCATCCTCACCTCATGTGTCTCTGGTTAGTTTCCAGCTTCACTTTATGAACTCCAAATAAAGCTCAACAACAGATTTGTTCCAGTTCTCAGTGTGTCTGCTCCTCTCTTTCCCTCCCTGTCTCCTCAACAGGATCATTTGTAGTCAATGTGACACAGACCTCCTATCAGGCAGAGGAGAACCACAACATCACACTGGAGTGGACGTTCACCACCAACCCTGACAGATCCATCACTTCACTGAAGATCCTCTGTGACCTGTTAAATGATAGTAAACACTTTGTCCTGTATCATGTTCATGAAGGTGTTGAGGTGTCAGAGTCTCAGGATGCAAAGTTCTCAGGACGAGTCCAGAGTGACAAAGACGCCCTCAGAGAAGGACGTATCAGACTTCAACTGTCCAGACTCAGGACTGATGACTCGGGTCTGTACCTGTGTGAGGTCAACACTGATGATGGCTTCAGTGTTGGAAGCTGTCGACTCAACGTCACCGGTAATCCCGTTTTTAAAATGATCATTATCAGTGGCAGATGGACCAGTCTATTAAACCTAATTTGATTGAGTTCAGCTGTGGAGACTCCCGTTGTCTGTCTGCTCTGACATTTAACCTACAGGAAAAAAAAAAAATGTTTTCATTGTTATTTAACCATCAGCTGATCATCTGGAGGTCATGGCTGAAAAATAGCTCCAAAGTGTTTTGATCCCTGGGTGGTTCCAGTTTTAGCCGTTGCCCCTTTGTCTTTCATTTATACTGCATGCTTTGAGTCTTTATTTCTTGTTATTTTTCTAGTTACCGTTTGTATATATGGAAATTAATCAGTCCTCTCAGTGTTTCTCTCATATATTCCCTTATTTTTCCTTGTATCAGTCATTGTTTTAAGTCATTTCCCATTTTACTTTCTTGTGTTTAGCTTTACTTTCTTCTCAATGTCTAGACTGGGTTCAGCTGTGCGTTGTTATCCTCCTGTGTGCATTCCCTGATTGCCTCACATATAGAAGTAGTCCAGTCCTTCCCCTCGGGCTTTGTTGTCTTTTGTGGACCTTTATGTTTTGGATTTCAGCTTTTATAAATGACTTGTTTTTATTCATTCAGTCTGCCTTCTTACCAACTCTCCACAGTTCATGACAGAAAGTTATGCAGGCATCACTGTTTGACTTTCTAGAGGAAGATTGTGTTCAAAAATATTTTTCATTATCTTGTTATCAGTTTGAACAAAAGGAAATATCCTGAAAGCAGACCGTTAAGTTCACCTGTCTTTGTCTTCTTGCAGGAGCTGAAAGTCCAAATCCGAAACACTTGGGGAAATTCGGCCGTGTTCTGATAGTTTTGGTGATCACAGTTATGATACTTTGTACTCTGATAATCTTGATAGGTTACACAGCTAAAACTGTGCCTTGTATGTCAGCGAAGGTAAGTTTGTGCTTCCTGTTTTAAACTGAACTGTTTTCTCTGCCCTGATTTGTGTCATTGCCTTGTTCATGTTTGCTCTTTCTCATCTCAAATGTACAGATGAAGAGAAAAGACCAAATCCCATGCAGACGAAACAGCAGATCTTCTCTTCAAGCAGAGTCTGAATGTGTGTTCTTACCTCTCACTGATTCCACAGAATGAAACTTAATAATAATAATAATAATAATTTTGTTGAAATTGTATTCAATAAACTAATTTTATTTATGAATGTTTTAATCAGATTTATAATGTATGTATGAATGTATGTATAAATTCTGAATTTCTCTTGAAGATTAGCTAAAAAATAAAGTCTGGCAGGTAAACAGACATCAGCTGTTCTTTCATTCATACTGAAAACAGACTTTAAAAGCAGACGCTTCATGTCACAAGGATCACGCACAACCATTTATCATTACTGTATGTGACACATTTTTTGATTTAAATCCTTTAAAAAGGTAGTTTGATCACATGGTTAAAGTTTATGTTAACAAAATGAAACAAACTTAGCAGAAACAATCGGTGTCTTAAATCTCTGTCAAGAGAAGAATGCAGAAAAATACTAAAATATATTGAAGTAGTTGTTGCATCCTTTATCATTACTAGTTTGAGACAGTAGGTGATGCTATTGTCCCATTACCAGGTATTTAAGTTGAACCTTTTAAACTACTTTTCATGCTCATCAAAAACAATAACATTATCTTACACACAGCTCTGTGTATGAAAATAGCTGACTAAATTGAAGACAGGGGAAATGCCATTGATGATAAACCCCTGAAATTCCCCATTAACCCTTCCTCATGATGGAAGGAGAGCTGCTGAGGTTGATGGTCCCAAGAAAGCTCCCATTTGGTAGAGAATCTGAATCTTTGGGAATCTTTCAGGAAGGTGAGGTCCTCAGTAAGGATGTAGCTTCTAATGAAGCCGCAGGAGGCAACACAAAGGAAACGACCAATTAATTCAATTCAATTCAATTCAATTCAGTTCAATTCAGATTCAGTCTGAATCGACCCTTATCAACCAGGACTCATCTCCAGTGCCCTGCAGCCTCAGTGAAGCCACCAGCCATGGTACAATACAACCTTTTATGTCAAGCAGTTGGCATCCAGAAAGCATGATCATATCATCCCTGCTAGATATCTCTCTGTCTGCTTATAGAAAGGCAGGATGCTATGCACAATGCTATGCACACTATTGTAATGAATTCAGTGCACGACCTTAAAAGGCACAATTGAACCAACCTGATAGCGACCAACGTCTTAAATGATCTCGTGATAGTTAAAAAACACAGACACACAAAAGAACTTGAAGGTAGGTGTTTCTATAGGTATTTATTATTGTTAACTTCACTGTTAGAAGGAAAATGTGCAACGAGTAATTTATTGCTGTTTATTTTCACATTTCCTCTTTCAAAACTTTTAGTGTAAAAATGTTATAGCAAATAAAATAAGCAAAATTAAACTCTTTCTCAGAATTTAAATGTTTGCATGATGAAATACATTTTAAATAGTGTCTTAATGTAGAACTGGTCATGCATTTCTTTTTCACCTGACAAGATTTGCTTCTGATTTAAATGATGGGCTATAGATTAATGCCCCATAGTGAAATGAAACCCATTCGTTTTTGTGTCAGTTTCCTGCGATACATTTGTCCGTAATAAAATGCAAATCTTGCTGCTCTTACAGAGCCAGCCTCACTGAAAGCCTGTGCTGTCATGGTCCTGGGCCGGTGGTCCAGTGTTTGTGTTCTTTTTTGTATTTCTGTTTTTTTTCCGGTCCCTGGTGTTTCCCCGTGTAATGTCTGCGTGTTCCTGGTCTGGTCCCTTCCTGTTTTATTTTGACAGTCCTGTGTTCCCCATGCTTTGTGTTTAGTTTTGCTTCCCCTTGTCTCGTCAGTGTTATTAGCGTCACCTGTGTTCCCACCTGTTTCCACCTACCTCATTAGCCCTCCTGTGTATTTAAGTCCTGTGAATTCTCTGCCATTGTTCTGTTGTCATTAGCGCCCATGCTGTGTCCCGTCTGTGTTTCTCTTTAGTTCTTGGAATTCAAGTCTGGTTATCTTTCTGTTTTTGGTGCATTTGCCCCTGGTTCTGTTTTCCTCACGCCAAATAAAGGCTAAATCATCTAATTACATTGTCTCCCGTATTCTGTTGGGAGCGCGGTCAGCCCCCCCCCTCGTCTTGTTGCCGCCGCCGCTGGGAGAAAACAATCATTTACTGAGAAAACATTGTTTTTCTTTATGATCATCTCTTTAATTGTTTCACATTTTATGAAGGGAATTTTTAAAATGCATCACAGAAGGAGTCTATCACAGCTGACAGAGCTAACACAGACATGGACAATCACACCTTTGACCTCATCACCAATAACCCCAACAAGCTCTAAACCTTGGAAGAAACATGAGAACATGCAGACTCCACAGACAAAGGCCCCCATTTTCCTCCCTTGAAGCAACACTGCCGAGAGCTGCAGCTCCCTGGAATTATATTCTTATATAATATTAGAAATGCAGAAATAAAAGGAAAATAAGAAAAATAATGGAAAATCTAAATAAATGCTAAAATGATAAGAGCTACAAGCTGGCTCTTGCAGGTTTCTGCTCCTGAAATGTAAATGTGGATTTCTACAGATTTGCTGTCAAACTGATGTTTAGACAGCAGCTGAAAACATGACTCAGAGCTGTTGCTTTCTCCATCAGATCAACACACAGAGACTCGATGAAATGTCATTGACGCTCCTCTCTGCTCCTCATGGAAGCTAGCGCTGGCGTTGTTGGTCTCGATGACGTAATGCTTGCTGATGTCTCCCTGCTTTATATATCAGATATATGAAAAGAGGTGCCAGTGAGAGCTGAAGTACAATTTTTAGAACATCTGTTGGGGAGCTTGTTCCTGCATGAAAATATGACACCCATATTTTTATATGTGTTATAGCGGAGGAGCATCAGCAACAACAAGTACACAACTGTTGAACACATGTCAGCAGTCACAGTGTTGAAATCAGAGATCAAAATGACTTTTCGAGTGGATTTAATCTAATTGATAAGTTAACAATTGATGCATCATCCATACACTGATATATTATTAAACGAATAAGCATCATAATGGCTCACCATGCTCACCATCACCATCTGTTGTTTTGGGAGACACTTCAGAAAAGGTCAGGATGAAGATAAACAGGATCCAGATCATCTTCTCCCTGTGAGGATGAAGAGCTGTATTAAAGGAGCAACACAGATGTTTCTATTTTAGTGGCACAACATACTTCATAACACAGACTCACAGAACCCCATTAAATAAATCTAAATCGGTCAGTTTATTCTGTACACTCAGCTGAAACCAGACATGATTGATTTGTTGCTTGTTTCCAAGACAATGTGACCACAGTGTTAAGTTTACATGCAACAGTCAGCTGATCGCATGTTAGACTGCATGTCTCAAGAATTCATAAATGGTAAATAGACTAGTTCTTATACAGCGCTTTTCTACTCAATCTGAGCACTCAAAGCGCTTATACAACACTTTTACATTTACCCATTCACACCAGCACTTCCATATCTAACCAAGCCAAGTGCTTTTATTGTCTAACAGTCACACACATTCATACTCCAAGGCTTGGATCAGAGAGCAACTTGGGGTTCAGTATCTTGCCCAAGAATACGTTGGCATGTGGCCCGGAACAGCCAGGAATCAAATCACCAACCTTCCGGTTAGTAGGTGACCTGCTCTACCTCCTGAGCTACAGCCACCCTTGGACACGAGTCTTATCTTTATTTACTCCTATCAGCCATCATATTCTATATTCCTCGGATTGATAATAGGTTAGAAGTCGTGCTGCTCAGCATGATTTTTTAACATAACGGAGATAAAAATCGGACTGTGAGGATGACTTCTAACCTTCTGAGGACGGATCGGGATGTGAAAGCTACTGATATTATTTAGTACTTTTCTAAAATGATAAAAACGGTTTGAGCTTTTTTGAAGTTAAATGTTTGAGGTTTTAGGGACGTTTTTAATGCCATCTGTGGATCGCCGACCGACCCTTCCCACCTCCTGCTGCTGTGGGTTGGCCTTAGAGGAGCGGAGGCCAGAGCCAGATCCTGCAGGTATTTAATTAAACTGTTTTACATACCGTAAGAGTTCGACATTAATATAAAATGCGTAATTAATTGCTGTCTTTTGAGAGATATATCAATATCCTCCATGAAGTTTGATCTTAGAAAAAAGGTAAAGAAAATTAAAAGAAAGAATTGCCCTGGTGCAGTGCTCTGTATGCAAGGAGACAGAGATGCTTTACATGTGCGCCTCCTCCCTTCGACAGTCTGGGAAATACTTTGGATTTCAAAATTTTAACCCTAGAGAGTCATTGGAGGTTAACAAGACTTAATTTATTTTGTGAATTTTTCAAAATATTGTTTTTTTTTCAAAAAAGGGGGAGCTTCAAGGCTAACATCAAAATATTTAATAAAAGACTGAATATTAAATGTAGTATTTCTGCTGCTGCTGCTGCATGTCTAAACATTCAACACATAAATATGCCATAGCAGATTTAAGCAATAATACATTTTATACAGGATGTTTTACTTACCTGTTTGTAGCAAGACTGTAAAGGGGTATCTCGACGGTAGTTAGCTCTCTCTCTTAACTCGGGATATTCCTGCAGGCTCTCTGCGCGCTCATTTAAAAGGCGGCGCTTGGCCGGACATATAAGCCTTCTTCTTTATGCGGCTCTCAGCTGACTACTGAGCGCCGCCTACATTAATTATCCCTGTACAGAGCGGCGGGGGTGGTGGGTCACTTCTGAGCCCAGGGGCACAGCTATATACTTTCTGAAATTTATGCACATACACATTTTTAGACCCCCCCCCCAAAAAAAAACCCCACGCCGGCACACACACACACACGACGCACCCTCTCAAGTTTACTGTGTTAATGTTTGCAGATCTCACTTATTCATGTACTTATAAAATATATGACTTCTATTACAGGCTTTTACTTTCCATCATCCATTTTCATTTTCATAAGCCTCCTCTTGATACGCGGACATAACTTACCGACTGTCTTTAAACCACTTTGAAAAGTTATTTTTTCATCTCAACATTTTTATCTTCCGTTTTCTGTTTTGTGCCCCGGAGAGCTTTTTTTTTTTTTATTTTTTTGCCTCTCCATCTTTAGCTACCTGTCTTCAGATGATAGGATTCAAATGAAAACAGTCGCGATCGAGCGCCTTTTGTGTGTGTGTGGGGGGGGGGGGGAGCAGCACAGGGGCGCCTAATCTGCGCCTGTTATTGATCATATCACATGCACAGCTGTTAAATACAGAAAATATCTCCCGCCTTGCTGCCCCCCCCCTGCGGCGCCCCTATGCACTGCATATAGTGCATACCCACTTTTTACGCCACTCTCTGAGCCAACTTCACGTTGTATAACTCCTGAACTGCTCAAGGTAGAGCCACCAAATCTGGTGACTTTTCCTGAAAATTATCTGACAACAAATCTATCATAGTGAGGCCGGACAGGTTGCTCTCTGTCTCTTTGCTCCACCTTCTTTCTCTTTCACTCCTTGCTGTTGTTTTGAGTGGAGGCGCACCTGTTTGTTTTTTGCGGGGTGGCGATGGTTGAAGCAGGTGAGTTTTGTAGTTGTGTGTTACATCGGTAGTCATGCTTCCTTCTAATCGCCTATAGGGCACCAAAATGGCTAGAACCAGTGTCATGCCAAAAAGTGATCGGCTGCCAGAAATTAATTGCGGTCCGCGGGGGCGCGCATTTCCTAGAGCTACAGCGCCTACCGTCCATATAACGTGCAAATAACTGCAATTTTATGCTCTTTTATAAGGTATGTATGTATGTAACTTGAAACTGAATGATGACACATCGTCCAAAGATGTTTGCAGACTGGTTATACAGTCATGAATGACTGCAGACAGCGAAATCTAATTTTTGTCTATAGGTTTATCATGCTTACTATCTTTGCTTACATTGGCTCAAAGACTGTCGCTGTTATAGGTAAATAAATAAAGACCAATTGCTCAACTATACTTATGACGTTGTACTGTTTTTGAGAACAACATTTGAGAACAAGGTTTTTAACAGCTGCCAAAAAATGATTGCAGCACATAAGCCCCATATTCAAACACTCCCATATACAGCTGGAAATACTGTAAAGGGACATCAAAAAAAGGGCTGCCAAAAAGTGATCGCCAGTCATAACTTGTGGCTTTCAGGCTGTTCATGAGACATAGAGGACTTGGTCCTTCCAGATGGGCATGTGACACACTGCCTCAGCCCAAACAGCAGGATGCAGCTTCATGTGGGGCCAGTGTATTGAAGATTTGAGAGCATGATGGACAGCATGAGTGAGCATAATGTTCCAGCTGAAACAAAGACAGCAGTAAGGAGCAGCTCTTCGACCATGAAAGTGAATTGACTTACAGTATAAGATCAAACATGCATATTTTTTGAACTACTAAAATGAATTACAAGATGTGTTAGCCAGCAGGAGGCAGCCATCAGAAGATGGGTACACTGTGGTCATAAAGGGATGGACATAGCTGACAAGAACACTGAGTTAACCCTCATATACGTACCTGGGGTACGCATATGAGGGTTAAGCTGTGGTGTTTTCACACTGCCCATTTGAGTGACATCTCATTCTTAGTCCACAGGGTTTAGTGTGATTTTTGACCCACCTGTTGCAGCTATAACAGCTTCAACTCTTCTGGGAAAACTTTGCACGTTTATGGAAATTTTGACCATTCTTCCAGAAGTGCGTTTGTGAGGTCAGACACTGATGTTGGATGAGAAGGCCTGGCTCACAGTCCCCCGCACCCACATTATTCCTCATCCCAAAGATGTTCTGTCAGGTTGAGGTCAGGACTCTGTGCAGGCCAGTCAAGTTCTTCCACACCAAACTCATCCATCCAACCATGTCTTTTTGGACCTGCTTTGTGCACTGCTGTCCAGTCATGTTGAAACAGGAAACAGGGCCATCCCCAAACTGTTCCCACAAAGTTGGGAATAGTAATTGTCCAAAATATCTTGGTATGG
>JAMQGT020005943.1:0-29099 GCA_024447675.2 Pterophyllum scalare
ATTTCTGTCGCGTTTTGTCGGCCTCCTCGTTCGTAACGTCAGTGTTGCTAACCGACACCTGCGACAGCAAACACTTTTAGCGAGCTTTTTGTTTTACCAGTGATATTACGATGGCTGGAGCTGAAGACCGGGCCTCCTGCTAACGCGTTTTATGTGGATGGGCTCGGTCATGTCGCCTCCCGCAGAGAAACTGCCCGGTTCAGGCTGACTTTTCGGCATGACAGGGTAAGAGGAAACACTTTGAAATTAAAACACACCTAACGTCGCTACATTGTGTCTTAGTATCCGAACGCTACAAAGGCCTTTCCTTCAGCCCAAATTAGGAGAGTAGTGGGGGCAGCAAATCTAAACCATAAAAGGTGATACTAGCCGGAGTTAATTTTCCTAAGCAAGTGTCATCGCCCGCGTTTAGTTTCTAATAACGTTAGCTAGTCGTTGGTGAGGTTGTTTAAACGAACGTTTTATGTCAAATGTAGCTATTCTTTGAGCTTTCTTGTTGGATACACAATCATCATCAATTAAACACGTGCAGGTTTAAAGCCGGTGAGGGTGTATTCATAAAAACAAGTATCTCAGTGTCCCTCTAAAGCATGCAGAGTTTCTGATGTGCAGTAATATGAAAATCAGGATGTTGCTGTAGTTGATGTTTTCACTTAAGGCATGGGGGGGGGGGTCACAGTTGTCAGATTGTACCACTGATTATCATATGTGAACTTCTGTGGTGATCTTGCACATGACGAGCTACTGTTTCTTCTCCTTCTTTTCAATAAGATGAAGATAGATCTGGAACAAGTGCTAATCCATATTTTTAAAGTAAGTTATTTGCGACTGGTCCCTTGTTTGCGCTTTTGGATTTGCCTTAAATCTGTTACCTGTCAACCGTATTGTGGTTTTAATTCCATCCCGTCTCTTTTAAGTTCTCGGATCACAATCTTATTACCTTGCGGTCAAGATTTCCAATACAGATTTTCAAATGAAAATGGAGGGATATGCCCCTCTCAGGCCCAGACAACACCAGGCTGGAGGTGAGGCGTTGCCTGTGCATACAGGTGCACATCATATGTGTTTACCAAACATCAGGTTTGTTTTTGGTGTTACGTTATAATTTTTGATTTTATAGGCCTTGGCCCATGACATCTATTCTGAGCTGGTGGAAGATGCCTGTTTGGGCCTGTGTTTCGAGGTGCATCGTGCTGTGAAACAGGGCTATTTCTTCTTGGATGAAACAGACCAAGAGAGCATGAAGGAGTTTGGTTGGTGTCATGGCTACTACTTCTATTCTATTCTGTTTGTTTTTGATGTGTATGCTTACCTTTTGTTTGTTTGTTTGTTTTTCCCCCCTTCCTCCAGAAATTGTGGATCAGCCAGGAGTGGACATATTTGGGCAGGTGTACAATCAGTGGAAGAACAAAGAGTGCGAGTGTCCCAACTGTAAAAGATTAATAGCCGCTTCTCGCTTTGCTCCGCATTTGGAGAAATGTCTCGGCATGGGACGCAACAGCAGCCGCATCGCCAACCGCAGGTCGGTCAGTGAAGGTTGTGCCGTGGAAATTTCTCCATTGATCACAAGTTTTACATAAAAGTTTGCTTTCAACAGGCTAGCCAGCAGCAATAACATGAGCAAATCAGAGAGTGATCAGGAAGACAATGATGATCTTAATGACAATGACTGGTCATATGGGGCAGAAAAAAAAGGTGAGCACTTGAATCATTGTACTGTTTTGAGAGATTAAAGAGATTTCCGGGTGGTGACATCAGTGAACAAAATTCTCACGTCCTTTTTGCAGCCAAGAAGAGAAAGTCAGAGAAGGTATGTTTCTTTTCTTTTTTTAAATCACACAGTGTTAGAATAAATGTATTTGTCATGCGTATCGTAAGGTTATTTTAATTTTAACATTTTTGTTTGTGCAGAGTCAGAATTCCCCAAGAAGATCCAAATCTTTGAAACATAAAAACGGTGAGTCTCTCAGGGGGTTTTCAGAGTACCGAAGAAGGTTTTGATCAGTATGGGTTATTAACTCCCAACATTTCTTAGACCTGAACTTGAGCAGTCACAGAGCTCAGAGTTTTCTGAGTGTGTGCGCGCCATGTTTGACCATTTCAAGCTCATGTCCAAGTTCATAGCTTGAAATGGTAGGAAACTATTCTTAACTATGAAATGGGAATTTTTTTTTTTGGCTTTGATGAAGATGTTTTTAAAGTTCAATTTTGACGTGCTCTTAGTGGTGTCAATTACATGTTTGTTCTTTCCAGGTGAGCTTGGGAGTAGCGTCGGTGCCGAGTCTTACAAGGTGACAAATCCTCCTTTGTTCATATTGACTGCTGGGCTGTAAAGTACTGCAAAATTTACACTCATAAAGGTTCTTATTCTGTCTTTAATTTCAGTACAACTATAATACTGGCATCAGTTATGAAACCTTAGGTCCTGATGAAGTCAGATCCCTTCTGACAACGGTGAGCAACTTTCATGAATGCGCCAAGGCATGAAGTTTTTATTGTAATTGTTGATTTAACTGTATAAATATAAATAATTAAAACACTTTGTGTTTCTACAGCAATGTGGGGTGATCTCTGAGCACACCAAGAAGATGTGTACCAGGTGATTACTGCCTAAGATAAACTTTTAATGAAACCTTTCTGCTTTGAGGAAATGCCTAGCTGCGTTTGTGGAGCTCCATGCAGGATAGTTTGTGGTACTGTAACACCTGGATTCATGTTGCTTTACCATCTGATTTAGTCCAAACTCTGAGGTCTGTAGCTTTATGCCTTGTACCTGTGGGAAATCTTGATTGTTTAGAAATGTTGTCACAGTTGCAAATAAAATCTAGAAACAGGATCAAGATCACGTATGTTGGGACAAACTCAGGGGTACACAAGTGGCAACTCATCTTTCACTGTGCTTAACTTCTTCTGGACCAGCAATTGACTTGTTTTTTTTTCTCTCCAAGATGAAAAGAAGGTCTTAAAAAACAGCAGTTATTACAGACACTTATACCTTAACGAGGACCTTGTCAGTGACCAGGCCTCTAATATTTTCTAATTCATAGCAACCCATTATTGTTCTGCCCCATCTGATTGGTCACTGGCTGTGTCCCAGCAGTCCGTCCCACCCCCCCTGCAGGCAGGGAGAGGTGCGCGACGCTGATGTGGTGGTGGGTGTGGGCCGGCCATCAGTCAGGGATGTATAATGCCACCTTGTGTCCCACCAGGTCTGAGCGATGTCCCCAACACACGGACGAGCAGAGGAGGGCCGTCAGGGTGTTCCTCCTGGGGCCGTCCGCGTGAGTGTACCCTGTCCCCTTTCTCACCTCGACCATTACCCACAGTGTACTTAACAAACGTTCTGCTTGAGTTGTTCTTTTTGTTGTTACCCTCATGATGCAGGTCTTTGCTCATAAAGTTCACTGTTTGCTAATATGGTTGCCTTGGCTGGAGACAGTGACAGAGCAATGCTGCTGGTCAGTGCTGTGAATAGTCTGGTGCAGGGGCACCTTTCCTTTAGACAAAAGCACTGCATGAGTTTTTATCACTGGTAAAGATCGGTAGATGACTACAGGAAGTTTTTCTGCTCGTGTGAAAAACACCTGTGTGAACCGGCACGTGACACCAGAATCTGTGGTTGTAGCTTCATGCAGACACTTCAACCACCTATACTCGTAACTGTCTCTTTTATCACAAACACCACAACATACTGATCAGTATTTATTTATTGTTCTAGATCTTTTCATGGTGGACTTCATGCCATATATAGAAAATTACAAACCTAGTAGCACGTTGTTGTTTATGGACTTCTCGGGGTTATCCTGAATGTGTTACATTGTGATGATGTGCACCCATTTTTTTTTTAAAAAGTCAAACTTTTTATATGCCAGACATTTTGCATTTATTATAATAAAATGGCATCCTTATTTAAAAGTGATGTTAATAAACCCACTCCATACACCTCCATCAGTGAAGGTATAGTTTAAGAGCTGAGCCAAGTAGACTTACATGTCAGTCATTTTCAAAGAATTGCCTTAAATAGAAATATCATTTCAGTCTATATTGTCTAAAAGTGTGTTACTGTATCTGTTTGGGGTTTTTTTGTTCTGTTTGTTTTTATTTAAATAGGCCGGCGCTGCCCGACGCGGATGCTGTGGTGGAGACCGACAGCTTTGACATTCCAGATGGACAGACCTTAATGAGCCGCCTGCAGTGGGAGGACTCCCCTGACATTTCACCCACTGACTCGGCCTCGTCTAAAGCCAGTAAGGAAGGGACACTCGTTCAGTAATTTGCTGAAAAAAAAACTTGCATTTTGTAAATACACTTCTGTCCTTGTTACAGGCACCAACCATTCAGATTCTAGGAAGCCCAAGAAAAAGAAGAAGCCACCTCTTGGTTTGAACAGTGGAGGAGGAGGAAGTGGAAGCCTAGCTGGAGGCGGCGGCAGCGGCGGCAGCAGCTCTCAGAGTAATATCAGTATATCGACCAAAAAAAAGAGGCCCAAACTCTCAGCACCGTCTCTTTCGAGCATCTATGATGACTTAAACTAGCGTAGGCCAATTTGTCAGACCAGCTCTTGCCTCCTCTATTAAGTCCGTTCTTTCATACCAAGCTTTAAAGGTTTGAGCAGAACGGGATGAAACTTGACTCAGCAGTTCCTTAGTAATCATTTGGCCTTGACAACTGAGGCACCTACATTTTACAGATTTATCTTTCTCAATAATGAACACAGAGATCTAAGAATTGCGGTCCGAGTATCTGCAGGAAGTTTTTGTCCCGTTTTTGAGCATAAAACAGAATTTACTTCTGTTGTTCACGTCTGTCACGGCTGCTGTATTAACACACATTCGTCTTCGTAAGCTGATGCCGAGGATGACCTGATGCATTCAGGTCACACTCTGTGAGGCTGGGCCAATGATCTTCCACGCGACACTGTGGGAAACTTTTTGAGGCCAAAAACAAAAACACTGTTTTATGCAGCAGTGTGTTAGCGCTTCTCTTCAGTGCTGTATTTAGGTCTATTAAAACAGCCACAGAGATGTCCACATACTTTTTGGTGTAGGTAGCCAAATTTTTAGAGCTTGTTTATAAAGAACTCATTACCCATGTACCAAAGACTTGGTCCTTTCTGCAGCGGCCTGGGTTCAGTTCCACCCCACAGTCTTCGCTGCACGCCATCCTTTCTCTGGCAGCGGATTTATTTTATTTTTTTAAATTAAAGGCATAATAATAAAATGAATACATTTATATCACCATATCTCTTGTAGTCTAGATTTTATTTTGTGGAGCACCTCGAAGTCATAAAAACTCATAAGTTGTAAGACCACCAGGATTCATACAAAGTGCTGCGATGGCCCGAAACTTTAAAAAAAAGCCCTTCAGTTTGCTCCGTGTGGTCCGAAAGGTCTCGAGTTTTCTTTGAGTTCTCTTTTTTGTTTTTGTTGTTTTGAAGTGAAACATCGGAAGGCCTTAAATTCCTTCAGATACTCCGTCGTCGGTGAGCCTGTGACGGGCCCCTCTTCTTGGACTTTGTGTTCAGCCTTGGCCGTAAGGACACGTTCAACTTTCAGTTCAACACTTGACACACACATACTGGAGTACTCATCAGTGGCTTTTTAATTCTAGCATTGTATTGCACAGTTGCGCGCGTGTGTATGCGTGTTTGCGCGTCTGTATGCTGACTCGCAGTTAGCGTGAATGACATTTTTGTTGTGTGTGTGTGTGTGTGCACGTTGGGTGCGTGCGTGTAATCATTCTTTTCACAAAACTATGCATCCTAGAATGTGACTCTTGTGAAAGTATGTGCGTCATTTTGAATATTTAACTCGTTTACATTAACAGTATATTTAAGTTTGTATTTGTCACTGCCTTTGTGGTGATGTGCATATTACTTGTGTGTAAATGCAGATTTTGATATTTGATGAGCCAGTAGGCTTTTCTGGGGCACATGTACAGTTCATGTATGTTTGATATAAATCATGAAAGCCTTGTCCCGCGTGCTTTCACTTCACTTAGCTCGTAGATTGCGTCATAAAAGTAGATCAGTCCAGCTTCTCGTTAATGATCACGAACGATAAGTCCGCATCTTGAAAGCTTGTAACAGTGTCTGATGTAAATTGTGAGATTTATTGCATATTGTAGAGGCCGAAGTCCTGTACTCCTCAGGTTTTGGAGAAGCGTTTTGTGCAAAGCTAAAATCCAGTATTTTATTTGGGGTTTCATAAAGAGGGAAGTTAATACACACTCACAGTTTTGAATGCTCATGTTAAACATGGCCAAAGTTTCAAGTACTGAAACTGGTTGAAAGGTCACCTGTGACTCGCCCACCTACTGTTAGAACCTGTTTGCAGGAGGCAAGCAACCAGAACTCAGCTGGCTTCAAGGAGAAGCGGCTAAATCGACTCGTTGCAGACAGAATATGAAGTGAAGGACTAATGCAGGGGCTCAGTATAAGATCAGGAATACGGAGTTTGAAATGAGGCCCACCCAGTGGCGTTAAAACTAAAATTCTGCTTAATAGCTTCAGAAGCAGCTGATAAAGTTGTGATCTTTCCAAAAGCAGTGATTTGTGTTCTGTTTTTCATTATTTGCATGTTGTTGGACAACATGTATGACTTATTTGTGTCTTACTAAAAGGGTGTTAGAGATCATTTTGGCACTTTTGTCCCAACTCAATTTCTTTTTTGGCTGCATTATTTTTGTCGTCAGAGCATCTGGCAGGATTTTGAGGATAACAGTAATGTCTGTGTATGAAGCCATTCTTGATGCATTTGGACCAACATGTTATTTCCAAGAAATAGAGTAGAAACTGATCTCAGCATCTGAAATCGCTGAGATGCTTCATGTACCGCTGTTTTGGGGGATAAAATAACAGCTCATACTGATTCTTTTTATTCAAAATGGTTCACGTTCACCAGGTGTTTGTTTGTTCGTTCGTGAGCATCTTCATCCTCGAAAATCAAGTGCATTCACTTTTCTCTCACAATCGTGACAATCTGCCAAAGCCCGTATTTTGTATTTCTCCCCTGCATTTCTGACTGTGCCCTTTTTGAATCTGTCCAGTATAATCTTGTAATGTGCACTAATGTTAAATGAACTGTATCTGAGGTAATCCGGTAACTATGATTCGATGGTCATGGCACCATTTGTGAATAAGGGTAACAGCTTGTGTTTTGTTTTTCCTTTGTGGCTCTTTGTGTATCTGTGTGCTGTAGAAGTGCAATGACAAAGAAAGCAATGTTGTGACTTTCCGACTTTTTTTTTCTTCTCCATGCACAAGCACAAATAAGTGCATGTGTTGAATGACTTGTATCTGACCACAATGTGATACATGTTATTTTTCTTCACTGCCATGCATACTGATGTTTGTATATAAATAAATACCAATACCATAAGACTGACTTCTTTAAACCACAGAGGTAGCAGAACAGGATTGGGGTTTAAATGCTTTAATAAGAGATGCCACTGAAACCAGAAGTCCTGATTGCCCTGCCCAACCCCCCAAATCTTTTAAGTGCCAGATGCAGCTTGATTCATTGTATAATTTTATTTACACAAAATACACTATATTTACAGTATCTTTTCATAATGTTTAAATTAACCTACTCCTACATAGCAAAAGAAAAAAAAACAGTCTTGCACTGAGGCAGTTGTACAATTTCTATTTGCATACAGAGAACTTGAGTCATTCAAAGAATAATGGCAAAGAGTCAAACTGGCACACGCAGCACGACAGTAAGTGGTTCCAAATGATTTTGAGCTATTGTATCAATTTCTTTTTTTCTTAAAACACAATCATCTCAAAGAATAGCGCATGGTATAAGCATCATGAATATTTTACAGCAATAAACACGGCGATGCGATGAAGCCAGTGTTACAACATGGTGTGAACCACTACGTCATGTTTGAACAGGAGCTAAATTAGGTTTTAGTTATAGCATGCTCACTCTGTGCAGATTATTTACTGCACTTGTACTCTGCAGTCACTCATGTTTTTATTTTTGTACATGCACCAACAGGCTCACTTAACCACGCGCACATACACACACGCTCTGCGATCAGCTGCAGCATCTGCGCCGAGGCCCTTTATGGTTCGTCCATCTCTCCAGACGCTCACCCACTGCTGTAGTTATTTTTATTTCTCACAGCATTCAGCTATAAGCGTGTGCCCTTTCTTTGCCTTTTCAGCGGCTGTGCATCCCAAATATCAGAAAGCTAAAGAACACAGTGACTCCCACCAGGGAGATGGTCGCAGGGGCGGTGAAGAACTGCCTGTAGTTGAGGCGGAAGTACCACACGACAGCCAGTATCACCACAAAAACAGGCACCACCAGGCTGCTGGTGCTTATGGCCACACCTGCCGCCCGGAACCCACTGGAGACTCCAGACCCGGCTCCTGCCCCCGCCCCAGGCTGAGCCCCTTCCTCTGGACTGACCTCATGCAAGGCCTGAGAGATGTGGCAGTGGATCACGCTGTTGTCTGTGATGTTTAGGGATAACAGAGTCCTCTTGGGATCCTGCAGCAGCTGGCCTTGGAAGATTAATTTAATTTGATGCTCCCGCCCTGAGAAACATTTGCTGGAAAAGAAGGGAGATGAGAAATTAAAGCAGTTAAAAGGCACTTTCTTTCCATGAGTTAGACAAAAGATCAATACTACTCCTGTCTGTACAATCAATCCAAAGTTCCAGCCATGAGCTTATTAGCTTAGCACAAAGAGAAAAATAAACTTTTTTGAAGGTAATAAAATGTGCTTTAAACAAACTTTTATATACAGAGTAATATGTTGCTTATGGCTTAAACAAGTGCA
The DNA here is from genome assembly GCA_024447675.2 of Pterophyllum scalare. Classification (NCBI taxonomy): domain Eukaryota; kingdom Metazoa; phylum Chordata; class Actinopteri; order Cichliformes; family Cichlidae; genus Pterophyllum; species Pterophyllum scalare. Next base: position 8,793 of record JAMQGT020005943.1, read on the forward strand.
ACAAAATTCGACATGAAAAAGAAACTTCTCAACATAAACCAGCAGAGAGTCTAGGTCAACACCTGACCAATACATCCATACATAATCCCTTTTAAAACCAAATAAAGTTCAGACTAAGCATTAAGTCTTAATCAATGAACAGTAAAAGGCAGTCCAGTCTTTATGGTAAGATAACTGCCTAATGGCTGTATTATCTGTAAATACCTGTGTCATTCTTATCTTAAAGTTTGGTGGTGGAGTTTAAGGGTTATTTTACCAACCTTTTCAGTATCCCTACTGTATCCTGTGGCTCTACAACGGCCACCTCTTCTGTGTCATTCAAAAACTTCAGACGGACAGAGATGGAAGTGGTACTACTGGTGATGGTAGGGGAGGAGGTGGTGCTGGTCAAAACTGGGACAGGCTTTGTAGCTTTTTTTACTTCCTCCTCCAACTCCTCATCCTCTTCCTCGTCAACCTCATCATCCTCTCCATCAGAAGCGGTGAGAAGTCTTCCAGCCTGGGGTTGTTTACGCTGTATGTCCAGCAGCAAATCTGTCCAAACCCCCTCAGCTCCCTCCCCGGTCCCCTCGCTCTCTCCTCTGTCAGCTGCTGGCTCACCGTCATCCGGCTTGTTCTCCTGAGAAGGTGGAGGGGTCTGCTGCTCGGGCGTGTCTGCACTAGCTGACCCTCCACTGTAGTTGTCGTGGCCTCCTAGTCCAATCAGAGAGGCATGAGCACCCACAGTGAGGATCGTGCCCAATATGTGGTCTCCCCGATCAGCCACATGGGTCGAGAGCCAAGCCAAGATGAGGGCCAAGACGAGAAGCAACACACCACCTGCTGCTGTCACCTCATCCTCCATCCCATCCAACATGGTCAGTGCACACACTGCCATCTCTGTCCTCCAATCCTGAAGAAAACATAAGTTTAAGGAATTTCATAACACAAAATCCCAAAATGTGGGTCCAAGTGGTTATAGGTCTGTACCACAGTTACCATCACACTGCATGTACATCATCTAAACAAACTCAAACCTTTATTTTCTGGGATAACAATGTAGAAATTTCCTCAATTTCCTCAACAGGACATTCCCTGCATATAAAGACATTTGTTACTCCCAAATAAGTTTTGTACTTTTCCTCAAAGAAAAATCTCCAGGATTATAATAAAAATAATATTTTCAAGCCATTTTTAACCAGGGTTACATATACTCAAGCATAAAATACTTTTTTTTTTATCAAATGGCCAGAAATAACAGGAAAATGCAGACTTGTTTTACGTACGGTAACATTTTCGTGGTGACAAATGTCCGTGTTTCAGGTGTGCATGTGTAGCAACCCCTCAAAGACTCAATTTGACCAAAGAATAACCCTGAAATTGTTCATGAATTTTATGATATTTCTGGTTATTGGCAGTTTCTATTATAATCTAGTGTTTTTCTTTGGTAGAAAGAAAAATGTGCTTTGCCAAAATTAGCGCAGGAAAGACCCTGAGTTAGCTGGCAGACACTCAAGAAGATTATCCAAAGCAAGGCAGCAGCAATGCTGGGGTTTTTTCCTGCAAAATTTTCTGGCACTCTACAAAGAGGTTTTAGCCCGAGGAAGACAATATGTGCATTGTAATATTTTTTTTGTCCTTTCTTCCAACTTCATTGATTGGAGTTTTTTTTTAACTCAAGCATAATGGACGTTTCTGTTTATCAAATGGGCAGAGGAAAAAAAACAGGAAGTGCATAGAAGTATTACATAATGTAACACAGATTCATTATCTTTACTTTATGCAGACTTGGCCTGTAGTCACACTCCCAAAGACCAATTATCAGCCATGAAATGCCCTAGTATTAGAGTTTGTTGTTGTTGTTATTTTTTCTTTTTTCAAACAAATAAACAGGCTACATCTAAGTCTATTCAGTTACAACTTAACAATGTCAGTCACCCCCCCCCCCGAGATTTCTATAGGTCCTACTGCACAATGAACAAGGCAGCTTTACGTCAGCATTGGATTTACTTAACTGTGACAAACAACCCTAAGACACAGATCAATTTATCACCTGAAATTTGGGCATCAAACAATTATTTTACCACTGATGTATCTATAACACGCTAGAAATGAGGGAACTGGGGGATCTGGACAATGGAAAAGTTTGGATTATTCAACTGTCAAAATATTTGCTGATCAACTTTCTAATTTCGGTCTCTTTGTTTCCCACCTTCATCATATACAGGACACATAAATACGTGACGTGATAGAGGATTTTATTTACGTGTCTCTCCCATATGCTGTGTGATGACAGTGGCCAAAAACAGGATGGTTCCTCATTCCTGAAGTTTAACAAGAATACACTTAAACCCAGCAACGATCAAGTTCAAATCGGACTGAATAAAACGTGGTACAAGACATTCATTCACTCGTGTTTACAAACGATTTTTCTTTAACATTTACTTTTGTATTCATGTAACAAACTCTAGTGACACCACTTCAAAGCTTGGTAGATACATGTAGCTACATATTTCAATAAAAAAAAAAGAAAAAAAAAGATTATCCTTTCAGGGGGTATTTCCAAATTAAGAAATTGTCGTCTGGCTTCATTCAGGATCAAAGTTACTTTATAGAAGTATGCCCAGCATACCAAGGTTGGTCAACAGCTGTTTCGTGTAGCCATCCAGCTAATTCAAGGCCGTGTCACCAGTGAGTTTTTTTTTCCTGTTGTGATTCTTACACTAGACGTACTCTAGCCTTCACCTAGCCATTATGAAAGCTATCCCGTGCGCGTCCAACTTATAACACTGTTCTCTACACTGCTGCCTGCGAGCTAACTTAGCCTGCCACCTAGCCTACGTAGCTAGCTGGAAAACGACCTTCGGCTGTTTACGACTCTCAAAGCTCGGTTTGTTTTGTCGCATAACAGTTTTCAGACTGAGCGGCTGAGCATCTAATAGTCTTCAGTGTATATACCGGTATGTATAAACATCAAATAATCTCACCTGCCAGCTGTAAAATCAGAGCATGGTTGAAGGCGAGGCTTAATGCTAGTTAGCAGCTGCTGCTGCTTAAAAAACCACATAATAAACACAGAGGCGGCGTGACGTCATCACGGGGCAACGGGAGCGCCTGTTGCTCCTCCTCAATATGGATTTAAAAAAGTAAAAACAAAACAACAAAAACAATAACACGGTGGCTTTTTTGATGAACATTTTTATTGGAATAAATTACAGTCAAACGCAGTTATATCGGGACAGTGTTGGGTTTTTTAAAATCAAATATTTAAACTTTTTCAAATAATTAAAAAGTCAAAAGTAGAGAAAAAGACGAAAGTCTTCTATTAATTAAAAAAAATCCTGTGATTTTTATGGCCCAAAGTTGTTTGTAGTTTCAGTATTTGCACAGAAAAGTAAAAACAAAAATAAATAAATTCAATTAAATATTTGAACTATTTGAATTACTAAGCAAACAGAAATACAGTATATTGACTAAAGTACTGGTCTGCACCTCTTAAACTCAGGTGTTTTCCGTCCCATTGCCACGGGTGTATAAAATCAAGCCCCTAACCATGCAGTCTGCCTTTTCAGTTATCTGAATTTAGGTGTAGTACTCTATCTTCACAGCCTAGTGGTTAACACCTTATGATACTGGGAGGGGACACAAACCCAGTGTCAGAGGGGCACAAGTTGGTGTGCTCCTAGTGCCAGTCCCAACCCTGGATAAACGGGGAGGGTTGCATCCAGGAAGTGCATCCAATGTCAAATTTGTGCCAAATCACTGTGGTGACTCCTTGGATAATAAGGGAGCAGCCAAAAGTACTGATCGTAATAGCATGCTTCTGTTGCATCAAGTCTGTGAAATTTCTCCCCTCCTAAATATTCCATGATTAGTTGTAAATAGCATTACTGCTCTGGCATTAGCAGCAGCAGAAAAACTGGAGACAGTCCTCTGTCACACCAACCTTCTGCACGTTCTCCTTCACTACATCTATTATCATAAAACTAGCGGTAAAATTATATATACATATATAACACCAACCAACTAATCTAAATTAAAACTAAATAGCTAAACAGTCATTCAACAGGAAGTTTTTTTTTAACATCTTAAAACTTCTGAAAGGTTTCTTGGTTATTTCTCTTCCCCATGACAAAATAAAACAATTAAAGGTATTCAAGTTCACATAAAACAAGTGTTAGTTTAAAACAGTATCAGAGACATGTTTTTAGAAATCTAATTTGCATACATTTTTGTTCGTTAAATGCCCCAAAGCAACAGGAGGATGTATGCATTTTTTCAATTTTCCAATCATGTTTATGTGTGAGTCACCATCCCCGAACCCCCTGAAATCTAAGATAAATCTAAGCTAATGTTTCCAGTCAGGCAGGATATGCACAATGTAAAGTCAGAGGAGCGTGCCATCATTACAGAGCAGCAGGTAATTCCTCACAGAGCTGGGAATGTCCAGTTTACTGACTACCGAGTGACACCGGGCCCCTAAATGCTGACGTAAAGCACACCGACAGAGGTGCTGCAGAGAGCGAGGCCGAGCACTCCGCTGACGCACCAACTGGAAGAAACACCGGTGCTCCTGAGGCAGGGGGAGAGAAACGGAAACGCTACGGCGGGGCAGGAAAACGAGCAGAGGAGAATAGATTTACCGCTGCAGAGAGCTCACCTCGTGTATCTCAGCAGACGCAGCATCCATCCATTCACTGGGAGGGAGGCACGAGTACGAGTTCAGCATCACCTCCACGGTTGCCGGGGAGAGGACACACTGCTTCAGCATCTGGGAACAAAACACTGTTTGCAAAACTGAACAGTAACATTTTATATTAACCATTCTGAAAAATTAATCAATTAATGGGGTTATGTTAAGATAAGATAGGTTAAGATTTCAGTTTCCATTTTGATTTAAATGATTTTCTCTCTCATTCCTCACATTTTTCTGGTGTCTCTCCTGTTTCCTTGCCTTTGTCTTCCTCTCTTCTGTCTCTGCGTTAGTTTCCAAGTCTTCCTTATATTGTTTCCATCCCTGTGATGGACTAGTGACCAGTCCGGCGTGTGCCCAGCCTCTCACCCTACGAACGCTCCTTTCTCCAGGGTCTCCTTACAACTGACACATACAGTCCCCTCCCACTTTATTAGGTACAACTTGTTAGTCCTGTATTGAACCCCATTTTGCCTTCAGAACTGCCTTAAAGCTTCATGGAATCGATTAAACAAGGTGCTGGAAACATTGCTCTGGTCCAAATTGAAATGATAGCATCACACAGTTGCTGCAGTTGCTCTTTTGGATTGAGATCTGGTAGCTGTGGAGGCCATTTAAGTGCAGTGAACTCACTGTCATGTTCAAGAAACAAGTTTGAGATGATTCGAGCTTTGCGACACGATGTGCTATCCTGCTGGAAGCAGCCATCAGCAGATGGGTACACCGTGTTCACAAAGGGATGGACATGGTGAGCAACAATACTCAGGCAGGCTGTTGTGTCTAAAAGATGCTCAGCTGGTACTAAGCCACCCAAAGTGTGGCAAGAAAACATCCCCCCATACTGTAACTGCACGCACCGTATTAGGTATTTGTTCTTTTGATAAAAGTTTCATTGTGAATCAGTGAGTCCAGGCACTTCAAATAGACCTATTCAGTCAAAGCCGCTGCAGTATCAGAGACATGCACGAGGCCCTTTGGCACTGCATCGTGTGACACACGTGTTGCGGCGATGGTGAGACTGGTTTCACTCCTAAGTTCTCGTGTTTTAACACAAACCTCGATCTTTTCCTAACCCGAACAGCTAGTAAAAATGAAACCAAAGAAACAGGAAACAAAGTGCAGTCTACAGCTTCACAGTCGCCGACTCTACGCCACCACCATCCTACTGGCCTACTTATATTAGTTTAAAACAAGTACTACGAACAGCTTTATAACATGCATCCAAACAGTGTTCATAGATGCATCATAAAGCATTTATTAACCATTTACAATGTTTTGTAAACAATAGCTACAGCTTTACAATAACAAGTCAGATAATGGTCTTAGATTACATATAAGCCTATTATTAACAAGTTATTGCAGATTAATAAGTATTCTTTTATTGTTTGTAAACAGAAAAATAGCTAACTGAAGTTTAAAAAATATCAGTTTACAAATTATGGTTATTAAAAATTGTTGCTAATCCAACTTTTGAGAAACTAATTTTTAGGTGTCAATCTGATTAAAATTTTACACTGTTACTATTTTTTCATGTTTACTCTTTGCTTTATATGTTCTTTGTGTTAGTTGTGTCTAATCTGACAGTGCTTACATTTTTTATTTACTCTTTTGTGCATTAACTAAATATATTAAATGTAGACATTTAGACCTTTCCTATTTAATTTCTTTTGTAACATTTGTCTGCTTATTTTTGTTTCTATTTGTCAAACTTTGACATGTATTATTATTTCATATCAGGATGGTTTTCATCAATCCCTGATGTGACATTTATTTATTTATTTGCAATCTGGCTCGCCCTTAGATTAATTGTTACAGCTTATGACTTTAGCATAAAGATGTAGAAGCAACACATTAAAAAAAAAAATGCTTCCTTCATCACCGCACTGCCAGCACTGGTGTGAAGTCAGTGCTAACAGTTTGTGTGAATTCATCAGTGTCTTTGCACTAGGTCCAGATTTTATATGCAGCAGTTCCCTCACAGTGTGGCTGTTTGATCAAACCTGTGGTGAAACAGGCTTAGCTCCGTGGTTCAGGAGTGATCGTGCGATTGCTTCAGGTTGCTGGTCCGGGAAATCTTCTACCACCTTAAGAACCAAACAGAAAAGTTTTTCATCATAACGGCTGAATTTACAAAATGCATCTCCGCATTACTTCCTCCTTTCACGCAGCGTCTGCTACCTGCAGCAAACAGTCCATCGGTGTGTATCCTGCACAATTGGCAACATCAGCCTTTGCCCCATGAAGCAGGAGGACGTCTACGATCCTGGGGCAGCAGTTTGCACAGGCGTTGTGCAGCGGGGTGTGCTGCTTCCTCCCTGCCGTTCGAGCATCGGCTCCTGCGCCCAGAAGCTTCTGAATTACACGGAGGTAGCGTCCGGCCTCGGATGGCCTCTCGGCTCCAGAGCACGCTGCATTCAGAGGGGTCTCCCCCTCTCGATTTGTGGCCAACACGTCAGCTCCGTGGCTAAGAAAGAGCTCGACGTGCTCCTCGAGGCCTCGTCGAGCAGCCACGTGCAGAGGCGTGAGTCTCGACTCCCTGGTCCTTACATTGACCTCTGCACCTCCTTCTAAAAGCAGCTCGGCACAGCTTTAAAAAAAATAGTAGATATGAAGAGCCTCAATATCTGCACTGCCAAAAAGATTCAGTCCATGAGGGGCCTTACCTCTCTCATATTAATATCAGAAATGCAGCTCCCTCAGCTATTTTTAGTAATATCTTGGATTTTTTTTCCCCTGGCTCACTAGATATCTTCCATTTGTATTATTACATTAAATTATATTAAGCTAAGTTTTTTCTATTTACTGCAGTAAATGACCTTTAAAGAAGAACATTTTCTCTGTAAGAGAACATTAATATTAAGCTTTCCCTCAATTACTGCTTGGCAACAATACCCTTAGCAGAATATTGATACTAATGCACAGTAAGAAAACTGTTGTCAGCTTTTTTTAGCACTTACTGGAATGACTGGGCAGAGTTACAGAGGTGAAGCGGGGCGCTGCCATCTGCAGCCACCAGATCAGGATCTGCTCCATGAGAAAGCAGCAGCTGGACACAAATAGAATGGCCTCCTATACAGGCATCATGGAGGGCAGTGTTGCCTCCCGGGTCAGCGTTCACCTCCGCCCCACGAAACAGCAGCTCCTCCACACATGCTGTGTGTCCTCTGCTGGCAGCCAGACGTAAGGCTGAGGTTTGTTTCACCGTAGAGCTCATAGTCCACATGCCTGGAGGAGGAGGAAATGCATTTAATTGGATTAAAGTGTTAAAGATTAAAAGACAGAAGTCTTTAAAGTCATACCCATCTCTGGAGCCCACACCATCTCATCATGCACTGTCTCCATCAGGGCGTTGACCATACCAGGGTCCTTCAGCACTGCATACACTCCTTTCATGTCCCCACACATGAAAGTGTTGTGGACAGCCGTGTCTCTGCATCGGATCTGGGGTGGAGGGGCCCTGACCTCTTGGAGCCGCTGCTGACGGGGAGGAGGCCGGGGGAGTCGAGGCAGTGGCGCTCTAGTCATGGCTCTCCTGTGAGCCAGTGCTCGCCGTGCATCGTCCCAGTCTTGAAACTCTTGCTCCAGTCTCAGAGAGCGCAGTGAGGTAGAGGTGAATGGAAATGTGTCCTTTGACATTTGGCCTCAAAGTCAAAACAGATTAAAAGCTGGAAGATTTTATGCCATTCTTCAGTTTTATCAGAGCAGGACACCCACACATTCAACTCCCTAAAGCCAACCTCCTGCCTCGGAAGCACTGGGAGGAACTGTCTACTAAAATAGCAACATACAGCTTTTACTCACCCTTTACTGGAGGAGCTGTGAGTCACGGGAGTTCAAGCAGAGGTCAAATAAACACTTTCACAATTGGATTAATTCTCATTTCCCTTTGAAAATGAACTATTATGAAAAGATTTCCAAATTAACTGCCCTTCCGTTGTGGCCGCAGTCACAAGATTGTTGCACAAGTGCAGCACTGAATATTAATAGATCAGAATGCAAGCTGATACTGGTCTTATTCACAGCGGCCACTAGATGGGAGTATTGACCCAGCATGTAGCTCTATTACAGTCACGTAAACCAAAGAACACGGCAGTCCCAAGATAGATCAATTCGGTTCTTAGAAGAACACCACATTATCACGATTTGCAAACAGTATTATAGCTTACATAGCTTTGTCAGTAAATACTCCGTAGTTTGGCTAAACTTAAACAAAACGAAGCTACGTTTAGTGTGGGTTCGTGTGCGATGAGGCTGCAATCATCTCGCCTCGCTTCAACATTCTTTGTAAAAACATTCCTTACGTGATTACGTCGTGTTTGAACGTGGGGCGCGATACCAAGCATCACAGCCCAGAGAAACTTTACATACAGCTCGCAGGCTAGTCGCGTTTACCTGTAAAAGTAAAGGGAAAATAGCAAAGCTTATATTTGTAAGCCGGTATTGAATGGCAGTCGATGTCTTACTAAGTTCAGTGTATTTGCTCAACGTGATCAACAACGGTTTTCATCGCGGTAGCCCATAACCGCGATGGTAAGTCCAGCAAACTGAACGCAGCTGAGGCTAACTAAGCTAACGCACGCTAAATAACACAAACGTGTGGCACGTTTTCGAGTTTATTAGGATATATTATTGATTTTATTGACATCTGTTGCTGTGCATGCTGTGGAGATGTTTCATTGATGAGTTGCTACTTCTGTTACAGACCTGCAAATTAAGTGGCCTGTTCAGCATTGGCGAGGACTTTGAAGATGAGGTAATAATCAATAAATATAAAAACACCTGATTTCATTTAACTGTCATTGCAGGCTGCTTTCTGTCACATAATGATCCTCTTTATCTTTTGTTCTCTCTCTCTCTGTCTCTCTCTCTCTCTGTGTGTGTGTGTGTGTGTGTGTGTGTGTTTCCTTCCCAGGACCTGCTCGAGACAGACTGGGCTTCCTGCTCAGTGTCTGGACCAGCCGATGTGGCAGCTGCTGTGTCATCCTGCGCTCTGCGTGCCTCCTCTGTTGCTCACAGTGAGCCGGAGAAAATTCGCCTCCAGCAAACTGGAGAGAGATCAGCTGCCCCGTGCAATGGCTCAGCATCAGAGAGCAGCACGCACACTGCTGCTACGGGACAAACTGTTGCTTTGGGGCTGAGGCAGCTCTCATCTTCCTCTCAGCTCCACTCTCCCCTCCCTCCTCCTCCTCCTTCTACGCTGAATAACTCTGATCCAAATCGGGCAACACAACAGAGTCACGGTCACGCCAAGGGGCTGCCGAAGCCCTGCGTGGCTCAGGATGATTTTGATGACTGGGATGTTGACCTGGCAGACCTGGAGGAATGTGATGGCCAAATAGGACAGCTGCCTCAACCTCCTGCTCCACGTGCACCCATAGTAGAGCCACCAGCCAAAAAGCTGCGATCCTCGACCTATGGAGGGATTCAAACACTACCTGAACGGACAATGAGGGAGCTTAGTGCTGCACGCAAGACTTCTAGCTCCTCTGGTCAAAACTTGGCTCCTTTTCCGCCTGTGCAACCTCCAAATCCTCGCCCCGCTTTCCCATTAGCGCCTCCACAGAGGTCTGGTGTTTTTCCTGGCTTCACTGCAACTTCTCCAGTCCCCACCTCTTTTTCCAGGACACTTGAGCAGAGAGCGTGTTCAACTCCAAGACCTTCCCCTCAGGCCCGCAGCCTCTTTGAGACAGTCTCCTCGGCTCCCTCTTCTTCCCCCTCTGTTAGCCCTCACCCCCTTCACACACCAGTCCTCACCAATCGCCTGGTCCAGCTAGTATCAGCCTCCAATAAGCTTCCCAAGAAGAGGCCTCGCTCAGAGCCTCACCAGCCCAGGACTCGGCGCTTCCCTGGTCCCGCAGGGCTTCTGCCACAGCAGGTTGGTCTCACGCAGTGTCCTCCATCAAATGTTGCTTCTTTGGAAATGAAAGGATAAGTGCAGTCAACCCAAATGCAATCTCAACTGAGTAGTTACTCTGTTAAAGAAATGCACAGTCAGTGATGTGTTTTTCATTTTCCATGATGGTGCCATATAATGATTTAAATTTCCTCTCTCAGCCTCAAGGTCAGAACCTGGATGAGGTTGTGGTTTCTGCTCCTCAGACTCCTGCCCATGGGGCTGTGGCTCGACTACCAAGTCAGGTAAATAAAAAAAAAAAACAACGGTCTTCTGTAAAATATGGATAGATAAACCAATATTATGTTTTCACCAGATGATCAATTCCATTATTGAGTCCATTCTGGAGAAACTGGAACCAGCGATTCACTGGAAATGTAACTTATAATGATTGTTTAATATTAGCTTTATTTTCTAATGGTTTTACCTTTTTTATGTGAGGATTTCATTCTGTTTTATCTTCATACCACATCTTTATCCATAAAGCCCTGCTGAGTTCAGTGATCAATTGCAGGCGCTTCTTGGAAATTTCAATTTTAGACTTTAAAACTTTTTTCTCCACCGTCCTGCAACACAGAATGCGACTGAAATTGGAAGGAAGCGCATTCAGATTTTGGTTTCATTGCAGCCAGAAATAAAAGCGCTGAGCAGATGCATATATGATCAGGTGTCACGTACTGCTAACGAGACTTGGGTGCTTTTTGGGTTGCCAACAAATGTCTATTAAAAAATCTTTGGATTTTACTGGCTGATAGGTACAGCAGAAACGAATGGCAGAAACAGCACTGACACCACCTTATGAGTTAACATGCCTATTTGCACATCCAGCTTGCTAATGGTCCCCTGATGTCAAGTGCAATATTCACTCACTTTTGCTCTCCTGAAGGAAACATCTGGCACATCAGCTGCTTAATGCTTCACTCTGCTCTCCAGCTAGTCTACGCAGGAAGGAGTGTAGCTGTCTGCCAATTGGTGCATTGTTTGTACATGATTCAGTACACTACATAACGCAGTTTACACTGGCTTGTGTGGTTTATTAATCACAGCCACTTGGAGGAAGCAGCAAAAGGTCAAGATTTCCATTTATGGTGTTGCTCTATTTTTTTTTTGCGGCTGTAAAAACTTCATCTTAAAGGGTTCCAGCTCACAGACTGAGGAAGATGAGTTCGGCGGCGGTGCCTGGGCAGCGATGAAGGCGGAGATGGGATTGGACGAGAGGAATCCGTCATGCTTCCTGCACTCCTACAGTGTGGTCATGGTGCTCCGCAAGGTGAGCTGGCGATATTGTTAGTCAGACAGAGAGAACGAGAGAGAAAAAAAACAAGTCCTGCTCATATTGTTTACTTAAGTGCCATCATACACGCACTAATATTTAGGTCAAGCATCTTTTTAAATTATGCATCTTCCCTCCATCATAACAGCCTGTGCTGCTGCTGGAGGTCTATTGGCATAATCAGAACAAATGACAGCACTGTCCTGGAGGTGTTGTGTAATTATAAACAGTACGATCACTCATCAATCACACTAATGGAGACTCCGCCGCTGTTCTCCTCTAGCTGTGTGTGAAGGGCCACCCGTGTGAAGTAGTTTTGAGTGGCAGTCGCTTGGAGTTCTTACACGTGTTGGTTTCTGCCGTCTGCGCCTGTCACCGGCTCCATTTAAGAGGCGCGCAGTCAGTGGCGGGGACGCTGGCTAAGCTCGTTCAGGTTAAGCCGTTTACATGATCGTTGGCTTCCACAAATCCTTGTTTTTCATGAATAAACAAAATTACCGCGCCGCCCCCCCAACGTGTACGATCAAATGCGGTGGAAAGAAAGGATGATCTCAAGAGGAAATCCTATTTTACTTCCATTAGTGCACCTTCATAACCCCAGATTTGTGGTGAGAGGGTTAATTTAAAAGCTGGGGTGGTTATTGAGCAGGTTGAAACATTTGAGATGTGTGATACCTTTTTTTTTTTATTATTTAAATTTTTACATTTCTTTCAAAGCAACAGGTAACAGCGGGTGATCAGAATGACTGAACACCTTCAGTTTATCTAAAATAAATAAGGTTTATAACCCTGTGTGGACCCTCGCGCAGACAGCTGTGGACATCACAGATGATTAGTTCCTTTTCCACTTGAGGGATGCTCGCACAGCCGGTGACCTTGCAGTGTGGGCAGATTGGAGGGCACGCCGATGTCCACGTGAAGCCAGACCCAAGCAGACCCTTGCATTTGGGTGCAGGCCACAAGTATTTACACCCACATGAGGTGGTTTTACATTTAGAAGCAGCCCCCTGTCTTGCACTTCCTGTCCTCGTATATAAGACACAGAAATCAGACCGCACGCCGACAATATGAGGGCATATTTTTATTCAGCATATTTCACTTGTTGGATAAGCAAGTGTAATTCTACACTAGAATCTTAAAAGTTTGCTTTTATTTTATTAATCTTTGATGCAGACGGGCATGTTCTCGATTTGTGCACGCAGCCAGGAGTTCTCTGAGGCTTGCACTCGCCTACTGTACTAAAAGCTGGTCAGCCTACATACACCTTCCAGCCCTCCCACGCCTCTCATTGAAAATTTAATAAATAGTGGCAGGTGGCAGGCTCTTATGTGACAGGGTCGGTATCCCTGATGAGGCCACTGACATTTTTTCCCCCCCTCCTCATCTTTTCTGACTTTTTTTTTCTTCTTTTCACTAGTTTTGCATGTGGCTAGGGTCAGTGTCACTGCTGGTAGCATAAGGCGATACCTCGACCTTACAGAGGTCACAGCTGGTTCAACTCCTCCAGGATGGCACATCAATACGTGCCGTTGCCAGCAGGTTTGCTGCGTCTCCCGGCACAGTCTCAAGAGCATGGAGGAGAATCCAGGAGACAGTGTAGCAGAAAATGTATTTACACAATGAAAAAACTTATTTCAATTATTTTCTAATAATGCAAATATCCGTAAAATGCTGTTCCACAAAATTATGAGCAAATATTTTTCAACTTTTTGTCTAGAAATATAAAAAAAAAAGTTCATTATAGTGTCCCAAAAGCTTGAACTGAAGGCAGCAAAGGTGACATTTTTTGCTTGAAACAATTAAAAGGATTAATTATCAAAATTAATATTTGCTGTCAGATAATCCATAAATTATTCATCAGTTACAGATTATCAAAAGACTGCGTGTGTGTGTGTGTGTGTTGGTTTTCCCTCTTCCTCCCAGGCTGCACTGAAACAACTGGCAAGAAACAAAGTGCCCAACATGGCTGTGCTTCTGAAGAGCATCGTCCACACACATACTGACGCCAAGGCTGTGTTTAAGGACCCGACAGGTAACCACGGGCGCCCACAGACGCACTCGGTCATAGAATAATTACGGTGGTTCGTTGTGAATCAGTTAAAATGCGAGATCTCGGCTCTGGTGAAGCACTCGAGCCTTGAAGTTAAAACCTCTGGTAGGAAAAAGAAATGAAAAGTGTGTTAACTGGTGCTGAACCATAGAGAGACTGAGGTAGGAGAGCTGCGAGCTGTTTCCTGCACATTTGACATTTGCTCACTGGGAGCTCGCCTGATTGAGCTCCACGAGGTACGAGAGCAGAGTTCAGCCACTGTAACACGCTTGATTGCGTGCACACATACGCACATTCAGTCAATACACACACCCTTGTCTTGCCCCAACAGCAGGGAGCCTCCTCCTTCCCTCCACTCGTTTCCTCTCCCACTCCTCCTTAAGCCGTCCTCCCCCCCCCTTTTGTCTGATGCACCTCTAAGCTGAGTCGGTTGCCATGGCCCCAGAGAGCAGCCACATGAGGTGAACTGATTATCATCACTCAGGAGTAGATGTTGCACTCAACACCGGACTTAAGTGCTTATTAGTGATTCAATTGCGGTAGATTGGCATCAGTAGTGGGTGGGTATTAAGTGCTTCTGACACCACAAGAAACCGGCCGCTTAGTCATGTGCCCCTGACTTGCTGGAAGGTTCTTTGCTTTTCACCCAGCAGACAGCATTATCTCAGAGGCTGCTTTCAAGCGTGAGCTTAACGTCCTCCAGTGCTGGAAAAAGAAGAGAGAGAAAAAAAGCAAACTTATAAGAAATTAATCAGCATATTAGTGGCTGAAGTAATTTATCAACAAAAAAGCTCTTTCTTTTTAACCTTCGTCCATTTATTTATTTATTCGGTACTGTGGTTTCATTGCCTTTTGAGTTTGAGAGTTTGTAAGAAAATATGAATTTTGCAGCGAAACAGTCACAAGAGAGCAGTTTCTCTGGAGAGGAGACACTTCATACCTGGAAACCAAGAAAGCGGAGCTTTGGAAAAGCGGCAACTGTATTTTAACTCTGGACAGTACAAAAGACGAACATAACTCCCAGAGTCTGAAAAGTGAAGCCAACATGAAAGAGCCTTAAACGCGCATTCTTTTTAAATGCCACCAGGGGGCGAGAGCTGTGGTTGCAGAGTTTTTTCTTGCTGAGTTTATTGGTCTCAGTCACACATTTTGGGTCACACACAATAAAACATTGGTTCATTCTGAGGTTCACACTGAAGGATTATCCAGGACGTGCTCGCTAGCTAACGACGTGTGACTGACAAGTGATCAGGCAAGATGGCGGCAACAGAAACGCTCAGCTCGAGGCTTCACAAACCAGTCGGTGGCCTCACGATGGCTACATCCATACTTTGCTTTTTACAGCTGTCAAATAAAGATGCAATTTTACCTTTTAAAAGTTCAGAGAAAGGAAGCTGTGCTGTTAAAAGGTTGTGTTATTCCAGACTTTTAAGTTCTAAAACTCTCAACATGATCTCCCGATTTATCCAGAGCAACACACACAAATCCACAGACATTTTTAGTTTTCTTTGTTTTGACAAACAGACACTAAATGTATGGGAAGTTTAGTGGAAATGTGCACAAAATGCTGAAGCTGTCTGCAGTTTCTTTTGGGAATTCATAGCAGACGTGAATATTTTAACCCTCTCGGGTTTGAAGATTTACTCGGAATAATCACATCAGAAAGTGCGGAAGAAGTTTTCCTACATTGCTCGAAACGTAGCTCGGCATGCCAGAGTTTGAATTGCTGTGAATAGCTAAGCAGGTAAAATGTGACCTGATTCTTTTAAGAAAAATGACACATTTTTCTTTTGCTTTCAGTTTCAGTTTAATTTTTTTTTTTCCAGTTTCAAAAATGGATCTGAAGGATCTAAAGCTAATTTTTGGGTATCCTTGATAGTCAGTGCTCAATAATCCCATTTGGCACAGTGACACAGCATGGAAGGCTTTTGGTAGCAGCTATCAGATGTTTTTGTGTGTTCCTACTGCAGAAAGCATCTGCGCTTAGGCTCCCCCACCCCACCCCCATCATCAGCTTTTTTTATAGACACTCTGATTTAGACCTCTAGATTTTTGCTGGTATTGAATAAAATCCAGCATTCCTTCTGCCAGGGAAATTTTCCCAGTGACACTCACTGGAGCACAAGCCCCAAGCTTGCAATGTTGCGCCCACCCTTTTCACTCCTCGCCTCAACTTCATCAGTCGACAGTTGTTTCCAAAGTGCTTTTAGATGCTCATTTGTGAAATTTTGACGCTATTTTATGGAAAAAGAAGTCTGCCGAGTCTTCCCGAAGCTCTTTTGCTGTCAAACGGTGGTTCTGATATTAATTTCTAGCAATCAGCTTTACCATGATCTATTAACTGTAGTCATTTGATGAACTGAAGAAACAGCACTTCGGCATCAACTTGTAGCCTTCTCTTGCTTTGTCGGCATAAATTAATTCAGCTAGGCAGCTGCCTCAAGGAGCTCAGAGCTAATGATTGTTGGGTCAAGGTTTCAGAGTTGGCAAGCAGGGGAATTATAAATCCTGCACATCTCTGTGTCACCCGAGGGGCACACAGAGTTTTCTGTGTCACAAACCTGGCCGTCATTTTACCTGGCTAAATTACTGCTGAACGCACAACCTCGTCAGGAGCAGGTTGTCTTATTTGCAACAGTGTTGCATTTTACAGTCATAATTTACATGCTCTTTATAGATTTTTATCACTTGCACATCCAGAAAATTAAAAATGAGGAACTCCTAGACAAAAACTATGATATTTTAATTATAAAATGCAGAAAATAGATAAACACAGGTTTTAAAATGGCTGTTAATGAAAGAAGTTCACTTGCGTGGCCTAAAGGTGCAGTTTTAGGCTAGAAACAATGAATTAAATGAAGTTTGTGCCAAAAAAATGTAAGAAGATTTAAGAAGGAAAGCATGGTAGAGGTGTTTGTTGGGTCAAAATGTCCTCTCAAGTCTTATTTAGTTTTGAAGGTATGACTAATTCTGTGTTTTAAATGCTTTTTTTGTATTTTATTTTTATTTAATGCTTTGGGCTGAAGGGGAGATGCAGGGAACTATTCATCGGCGTCTTTTGGAGGACAGAGTGGAGGAGCTGAAGGTCGGAGCCGTACTGCTGCTCAAACAAGTAAGACATGCTGCTCGTAATCATGATACGCTCAGTGTTGTATTCCACCTAGATTTTATAGAGCAGCTAGAAATCAGTTAATCTTAAGTCTGTGAACAGGTGGGCGTGTTTTCCCCCTCCCATCGTAACCATTACCTGAATGTAACTTCCAATAACCTGCTGAGGATTTATGCCCCTGGTGGAGTGAGCCTGGCCTCCACTCAGCTCCCCCCTCTGGTCCTGGTGAGTAGCGGGACTGCCAGCTGAAAATAGGAATAGCACATCTGCATTCCAAGAAACACAAAACATATTAAATTATTATTATTTTTTAAATCCAGAAATATCCTGTCAACCTGTCATCAGTTTCTCAGAAACATTTTTATTCCTTTCCAGGACCTGATGTTGCTGTCACCGGCTGAGTCTCCCGCTGTCCTCCGGGAGCCAGTTTCTTGCATGCAGCTGATGTTCGACGAAGAGGACGACGAGGGAAAAGATGGGGAAAGACGCACAGAGGGAGACCCTCAAGCCCCAGCAGACAGCTACAGCAGAGGCTCCCCAGAGCGTGCTGGAAACCCAGCACCGCAGGACCCAGGCTGGGATGCAGGTGGGGCACCGTGCATGCTGTAACACTTGTAGAGAGGCAGAAAATAGATTAATTCTAATCCCATTCTGAGCTCGCCTGCTGCCACTCTGCAGTAAAATGAATTCTTTTCTGAATAAAACATTAATGCCGTCTGGTCATTAACATTTGATTGCGATTCTGAAACCATATCAGGCACAGCCTGATTTGTTTTTAAACTTCTTTTCTTTTGTGATCTGCAGCTAATGTGCAAATATTTATCGAAAAATGATATGAAGCAAAAAAGGCAAGCCATTTTTAGGAAGTTTATTCTGTATTTTAAGCCAAACTGATCTGAAAGTCAAACAATCAGGATCTCTGGAGGACAAATCCTAAGCAATCTACAGTTGAGAATTTCCATGCGGGAATGTGATCTGTTAGCATGTTTTTGTTGTTGTTTTGGATTTTTTATGCCTGTCTCGATCTAAACACACTGTTGTGTCGAACATATTTGCTTTTCCAAGATGAGCTCGTAAGTGTTCTCTCTTTTCTTTTAAATTCATTTCTATTATTATTCATACAAGTGCATGTGTAGCGTGGCAATGTCAGAGCTGATAGGCAGGAAGAAAAGAGCATGAAAGAAAAAAATGGCAGAAAAGACGAGAATAAGAGGACGGAGCAGAAGCAGAGACATAATGGTTCACCAACTGCTGCACCTGGTTATATAAAAAATAAATAAAAATACCAACAGGACCTGGGGAAAAAAAAAAGACAAACACAGATACACAAACCAGCAGTCTTCTTGCAGTGTGTGTGTGTGTGTATATATGTGTCTTTGTCACAAAATGTACCTGATAATGAGGGTGAGAAGCCGCAACAACGCCCCCCCTCACATCCAAAGGGCAAGTGCCTCAGAGGCAATGGACAGCTGACCCCGCCAGAGGTTGACCATCCCGGTACGAGCCGAGAACAGGGCGCCCAAGAACCGGCCGCCACCTTCTCCCTGTCCTGAAGAGGCCTGAGCCACCCCAGACCACAACCGCCAAGGGAAGTGGGTCAAGAACCATGCCAAAACATCCAGAATCAACAAGTACCCACATCCTGGGGGAGGCAGTAGGGAGGAGCAACCCCTACCCTGTTAGGATCTTAGACTGATCAAAGCCCAGCCATTGTCTAAAATTATGGTGAAGAGTCTAAAAACCACTAATGGCAACAACATCCACTGATTCTAGTGTAGGCTGTTTGATCTCCACCTTCTCCTGCCCGCATGTTGAAATGTCCTTTGGGAGCAAACTGAATTGCTTCCAACGGTCACGGCAGCTCGCTGCCACTGATGTGTGTGAATGAGCGGCAAAACTGGATTAAAGTGCTATGCGCAGCCTATTTACTCAACAAATCAATTTTGATGCCGTCGTGGCCTTTGATCTGGCACCACCCTCAAATTGCACTTTGCATTTTGCCACTTGCAGCAGCACCTAATTAAAAAAAAAAAAAAAAAAGTATCGCTTTGTATTTTTCATCCAACAGTTTTGTTCTTGATGGTGCACGGAGAGTTATGGCCTCCTCAGGAAAAAGCTTTAGTTCATAAAAATAAAACCACCACCATGAGTTGATAATTAGCTCACAATGATTATAACTGACACACTGCAATTACAGTTTTGGTTTTGTTCAGTCCAAATGTGTGAGGTGTCAAAACGCTGTCTGACGCCCTGACCTGTTTGTGTTGTGCAGACGACGACCTGGATGAACTGCTGGGAGAGTTGCCTGAGGATGCCTGCAGCCTCTGATGTCAGCTTCACATCAAACCTTATTCAGAGACCGTCTCCCTGGACTTGCATTATGACTGACTGACCTTGCACACGTACCGTTGTTTTCCAGACGTTACCTCTTTAAAGTCACCTTGTGAATGCCAAAATACGGGTGAAAATATGTGCAGTATATGTTTGATTTTTCTTTCCTCCAAAACTGTTATAAATACAGAGAATAGTTAATTTGATGTAACTGTGCTGATTCTTTGTATCACTGATGACCTTTAATTCATTACAAAAATCAGCCTTGTTAGATATCTGTTATATGTTCTTATTTGTTGTGCTTACTCCACTGACCTTGAAATAGAAGACCAATCTACACAGCATTGATTAGCTAATTATGCAGAATGAAACCAAGGTGAGGCTTCTGCTGTTTCCCTGTTAATTTTTGTCCTCACCCTCCATTTTCAGGCTCAAGGTGGAATGGATGATTCCCCCCCCTGCTTGTTTACGGTGCATTAAGAGGTGTATCAGAGGTTTTTGGCTGGGGATTGCGAGAGGTAGTCTGAGTCCCATGTGGTTTCCTGACCAAGCAGTGTTTACCCAGCTGTGTCTGCATCAGGGTGGAGTCGTACTGTGACTAACAGGCTCATATGGTGGCTTTCCCCCAACATCTCCTCCCCAGATCCAGACTCCTTCACCGCTCCTGCCTGACTGTAACAGATTCAGGTTAATCCTCATCCTCTTTCTCACTTTGAGTATGATGCAGCCGCTCAAATTGCCTGGTTTAAGTTCAAAAGAAAGCGAGAACAGGGATGATGAAATAGGTTGTATTTGCAGTTTCTCAACTTAGCTGTGTGGCTTAAATAAGTACATTTACAGTGCAGTCTAAGTATTTGGGCAGTTACACATGATCTGTTTGCACTCTGTATTTCTGCACATTGGATTTCTAATGAACCAGTAAATGGGAGGGAAAAGTAATGACTTTCAGTGTAACTGTAAGGCTGATTACATTGTAGCC
>JAMQGT020005945.1:0-16436 GCA_024447675.2 Pterophyllum scalare
TGTGTGTGAGCGCGTTTCAGTAGTGTGTGTGAGCGCGTTTCAGTAGTGTGTGTGAGCGCGTTTCAGTAGTGTGTGTGAGCGCGTTTCAGTAGTGTGTGTGAGCGCGTTTCAGTAGTGTGTGTGAGCGCGTTTCAGTAGTGTGTGTGAGAGCATTTCGAGTGAACAGGAAGGCGTTTCGAGTGAACAGGAAGGCGTTTCGAGTGAACAGGAAGGCGTTTCGAGTGAACAGGAAGGCGTTTCGAGTGACAGGAGGCGTTTCGAGTGAACAGGAAGGCGTTTCGAGTGAACAGGAAGGCGTTTTGGCTAAACAGGAAGGCGTTTCAGTAGTGTGTGTGAGCGCATTTCAGTAGTGTGTGTGAGAGTGTTTCAGGAATAATGTCCTAAACGGCCCCTCATACTTGGTGTTGCATGTAAAGCATCTGATTTCACAGCACTGCACAAAAAGGTCCAGTACCTGTTAGTTAGTAAGGCACTCTTTGATTTTATTGGGTTTTATTCATGGTGGTCGCTTATAGCTGCAGTAGCACCACCTTCTGGCAGTAGTAGCACATTACATCCTACCAGGTGCCAGTAAAAACCAGACTGGCTGCATGGTGTAGTGGTTAAAACATTTGTGTTACATGCAGGAAATCCCCAGTCTGAGGCAGAGAGGTGACCCAAACCCAGCTTCAGGGGGTCACAACCTGGAGTACTCACTCCTAGTCAGCATTTGTTATAAACTCTGTGCCAAATCAGCATGCAGACCCCTTGGACAATAAGGGAGTGCTTGAAGGTACCTACTCGTATTTTTAAAAAGCCACTGTCACCCATTGGTGTCTAGACTCAACAACTTGACATGTCAGCTTGTTGTTGTTGGTTATTTAGATCCGGAGCAAAGGGGAATGCCAAGTTATGAGCTAATGTTATAGCAAGCAGACTCAGATAGCTGCTAATTATTGTTACCCAGAACACAAATAGTAATGTTTATATCTTCATACTTTGACCACATGATCAGGGGCAAAGGAAGTGGCCCTGGAAGCTTTTGTGGGTCAGGATTGCTTGCTAAATAGGGCATAGGGCAGCGGATGTGCTCTCCGTGTGCCCCTTGGTCGTTTTGGTAATTTTATTGACAGAACAAAAATTTACTTGTAAAATAAAAATGCAATTCAGTAATAACCACCCTAATTACATGCATTTATTAAGACACTATGCTGTGTCTGTTTTTCCATCAGGCCCTGAGGAAGGAGGTCTCTCCCCTCCTCCTCTTCACACACTGAGGAGCAGGATATGGATATGGTAACCATGACAACTGCCTCTCTCAGCCAGCAAATGAAAAGAGGAAGTGGTACAGGAGAAGGAAGTGGTACAGGAGAAGGAGAGAGGAGGAGGAGGAGAGAGAGAGAAGCCAAACGAAAAACAGGAGGAGGAGGGTTAGGGCCTCCTGATCTGGACCTTGACCTAGTGGAGGAAGAAGCACGGGTACTGGAGAGGAGAGAGCAAGAGGAGGAGAGGAAGAGAAGAGGTCAGACTGTCAGGCAGAAGAAGCGTGATGACCTGAAGGAGCAGGGGAGAAGGAGCAGGAGCTTACCCAGGAGTGATGCTCGACCCAGGGACTCGCCTCTGCTGGAGGAGAGGGTGAAGGAGTCCAGAAGAAGAGGGGGAGAGAGGGAGAGGGGGGAGGAGAGAGACAACAGCACCAACCGCCGCACAAAGCATGCTGGGAGCTCTGCTGCATCTCAGAAAGCAGCGTTCTCCTTCCTCATGCCGCTGGACGATGACAACAGTGACAGACGTCTCTCCGACAGCGAATCAGCGGCCAGTTTTTCGGAGTTGAGCCTATCAGCGGCAAGCATCGCCACTGCAGGCTTGAGGGAGGAGTCTGATTGGAGGAGAGATGAGTTAGGATGGCAAGAGGGGGACACCCCGGGCCCTTGGCTGAAGCCGAGCCCGCAGAAACTGACGCGGGTTCTGATGGGCAGTCGGCTCCGTGGGCGAGAACTAGTGGGCGGGCTCTCTCTGTGATTGGCCAGCAGTGAGGACATCCTCCTTTTTATTCACTGATTTTTTTTTTTGTTCATTGGCTACTTAACAAGGGCTTTTTTTGATTGGCCTGCTGGAGAAGACCCGCCTCCTTCTGTGTCTAGCTGAATGACCGCAGACAATTGTGTTTCTAACTGGAGGATGAGAAGCAAACAGAAAAAGGTTTCTGATTGGCTGGTGGGTGAATTTCGAGGCCTCTGTGACATAACAGGCTGCACACAGAGCCACCTGCCGTATCCAACACCTTTAATATTACCCATCATGCCTCAGTACATCCTGAGACCTGTATCATGAAGCTATATCAGGCTGCCATGGCCTATCAGACAATTTCACTTATTTTTTTCATCATCTTGGGATTCCGTTTTATTTCTACTCGATTCAAGTAACGTCCTAATACGGGTTAGGGTTAGATCACAGTGATTGAAACATGAACCAAATCACTTGAGCTGCCTGTGGACAGCTGAGCTCTTTGTGATACAGGCTCCTGGTCTGCAGACCTGATGTGACAATTCAGTGTGAAACATCACGTCTGCGTTTCATGGCTTCATCACAGTCACCTTCACTCGCATCCTCCCGACTTCAAACTCGTATGCAAACGACACCCGAACCGAACAACAGCGCTGTTTCGTGATTCTCTCTGTGTAATCTGAGCATGTGAATATGACTGGAATGATTTTTTTATTTTTATAAAGCTGAACATGTAATGACATAATTATTACTATGATATTAGCAATTAAATAGATCCGGGGATGATTTGCCTGCTTGCTTGTAAAAAATGAAAGGAAAATAACCTGATGATATAACAGAGCCATACACACACACACACACACACACACACACACACACACATACAGATGTCAGGTCCAGCTGTGGTCCTGTCGGCTGTCAGTGACTGTAACATCACCATGGCAACATGACCTGTCTCTATAGCGACAGCCACGGAGGAGCAGGACGACCTGCAGCTTTGGATCATAACAAGTGCCTCGTTTTGTTTCAGCCTTCGTCCTGCAGACTGTCGCCTCGCCGCAGCTGCAGGCAGAGACACACGCCGCCACTTCCCGCAACTCGTCAAACAACGCCAAGACCTTTCAGACGCCAAAATATCCCATCATGCAACAGCCAACACAGAGTTTAACGCGTCTGTATTTGAGACACATTTGAGTTAACCAAAATGACACCTCATCTCATCTGAATGTGTCTTCGTCTCAGTTCCAGAGGTTCACAATTTGGGCTGCATCTAATTATTTTCAGGATTGATTATAAGATGTCAGAAAATAGTCCAAACGACCTTTTGTAACTCGTATAGCCCCTCGACGCATCTTCAGATGTCTTTTGTGAGCTCTCCTCTCTTTTCTGAAGGATGTTTGATTTACCACCAAGTACAACAAACAAAAGCAGGAAATCCCGACCCCGGAGCAGCCAGGAACATCAGAATATCTGAAATGTGACCGTTTCATTTCACCTTATTTACTGACTGTTTTTTACAGCTCTGCTTAAAACAGGGAAAATTTTACACGTGCAGGATTTCAGCCAACTCGATCCGTAATCTGTAAAATCTCAAAAGTACCAATTAAGATTGGTCGGGGTGCGCTCGGTTCCATCAGTTTGTTGTGCTCCAGTTTGGTGCCATTTATCACAATGAACAAGCATCGCATCATCTGATTAATGAACTTTGAGCCCCTCACCTATAATTTTAATGAGTAAGCCTAATAATGCAAATTAACGTTTCAGAAAAGGAAACAAAGATCTGTTTGTTTCTCAAAGGTCAGAATTTGCTGCTTGTCTTTGTCATGCTTCATATCAAATAGCTGCAGTCTTAAGACATTTCTTGAGGTTGTAGAAATAATTGGCCCCAATTTCTGTCATTTTACACACAGATCAGTGAGAAGCAACAATGCACCCCGTGTTTCACGTTTGGGTTGAGGATGAGTGTGCACTGCAGAGATGTAAATACACGAACAAATAAAACCAAAACACTCACGTGTACTCGATCATATCCAGAGCAGTGACGTTAGACGGTCAGCCGCACTGACAAAAACCCGCCGGATGTTCAGAGAAATTCAAGCTGAGTATTATAAACAATCACGCGCCTGCTTTTACCACCGTCTGCATTACTTACACTGTTAGACTTTTTTTTTTTTTTTACTGTTCACATAGCAGCATTTTTAAGCCACAGTTATATTTTTTATTTTAAATAATTATTTATGAGAGATGACTTTATCTAAAACAAATTCATTAACAGTACGGTAAGGCGCCATTAATTTTACTCTTTTTTTGGGTACCTATTCTGCCTTCCCTAATGTTTCATATCAAACATGACCAAAGTTTCAAATGACAGAAATGTGTCACATAATCCACGGAAACCGACCAATCAGGCTTGAGACAACACTGCAGCTCAAGAGCAATGAGTGCGTCCGAAAGCTGGCCAATCACAAGAAAGGGCCGCTTAAAGAGCCTGTTTCAGACAGAAAATAAACCGAGGGGCTGCATAAAGATTTCTTTTTTTTCCATTTTTCCCCAATTATGAATCACGATCAGCTGCGTTTAGTAGAAATAGGCAGAATAGGCCTCCTTTCAGAATCACACCTAAGAAATGTACATTTTTAAAAATACGAGATTATATAATGGAAAAATAAACTGGTCACTGCTCTGTGTGGTCAGCACAGAGCAGTGACTCTGTTTTCAAACATGCTATTTGTTGTCATTAATCAGCTGATCTACAGTGTGTGCCGGCCCTGATGCCGATTCTGAGCTTAACTTGATGTCATCGGTTAACTCAGTCCGAAGACACGTTTTATGGGATGAAGACGCTCCGCTCTGTAACAAAGCTGATGGTTGCCAGATGAATGAATGAAAAAAATTCATTTTCAAGTAAAAATTGAGTGAAAAGGCTTGAGTGTTGAGGCTCTAAAATGAAGTTTGTAGCTTTTTGAAACTGAATATTTTGGATTGTTGCTTAGAACAAAAGATATCTTAACCCTTTATAGGGTCGTTGAAATATTTTGAAATCCCAAATGATGTATATAAAAATCAAGATCAGGTGAAATAATGTCATCTTGGTTCTCTGCCTGTAACTGGTAGCAAAAACAAACATGTATGCTAAAGGAACGTGCATTTTAAAGCATTATAACAGAGTCATTACAACATATTACAACATACACATTAAACTCTTCCTTATCTAAACTATTAATCCAGTGACATTATTTGGCAGAATTTTAATAATTAAAAAAAAGAATTGTTATGAGATTATTTTCCGGAATAAGTTTCAGATAACTTCATCCAGCTGGCATGTGTTTGAGGACTTAAACTTGATATCAGATGAATATTTGAGCTGATCAGATTGACAGCTTTGAATATGTAGCTTGAAGAATAAACAAAGTGTGTATATCAGATTTAGAAGAATCTGTCTTTCGACAGACTTGACGTGCACTCTCCTTCTGCAGCAGCGGCTTCCTTCTGATTTCTCTCTTGTTTTTAAGCTAAATAACCTGGAAACAAAAACTATTGATGGTTTTAAACCCACGAGAAACAATAAATTTAAAACATTTTTAAAATATGTGATTTCAAATACACATTAATGGGTCATTGCTGTTAACTACACAGCAGCAGCAGCACTTAAACATATTTCACATGTTTGTAACTCACAGATCAGGCCTTATTTTTGGTTCAAATCTCTTTAACATGGAAACGTAGAAATACGACGGGTTGCTGTTGCACAGAGGGGATAAATACCACTTAGGTTAACCCTTTATAGTCTCTGATCCCTCTCTGTGAGAACCACATGGATTTCTCCCAGCCAATCAGCAAAATCAGGCTCCCTAACAGATACACCGACCCCAACCCTAAACCAAAAGTAGCTTACATGGTAACTTCACTGACCTTGATTTGCATCTTGGAAATTTAAAAAAGAAAAGAAAATCACAAAAGTAAAACATTTTTAATTTCCCAGTATTAATGCGTGCCCCGTGAAGAGTTGATCTACGTGTCAGTTAGCAAATACTCAGGATTAAGAGCCTTAACAACAATCAACAGCAGAACGGTTCACCTCAAAAATCAGCTGTGCGGGTTCGTTTCCTCTGGCCTGTCGTGCTAAATACCCTTCCAGATTGTTTTGTTGTGAGTTGCCCAGTTGTGCAGTTTCATATAGGAGCTACTTTCGCTCTACCAAAGTAGATACAATTGTATCACAGTGCGGAAGGAAGAATGGCTGTGCCCATTACATTTGAGAGGTTTATCCTGAAACATATGGCCAGCTCTAATCAAACAATCTGCATCACCACAGACCAGAGAAGAACTATGCACATTTAATGCTGGGGTGAATTTCCTCTCTGACAATAAGAATAAATAAACATCTCATTCATCTATCCATTACATTTCTTTCATCATATTGCTGTCTGTTTCGATGTGCCATCCACACTCTTAGCAGTTAAACTACAAATCCCACAAACCCCTGGGCTACCCTTTACCCCCACCCTTCTGCCTCCTGTCTTTTAGGGCATTGGGATCTTTGTCTTCTATGCATTTTCTAAGACTGCGTCCCAGTGATCGATTCCCTGATTGGTGTGATCAGAACCTAATCAGAGGATCGTCCGGACTCTAATGATTCTAACAGTGGGTCTGATTATTCAGGTTCTGGTCCAAATGATGACCAGGAAGTGCTGAGATCACACTGGACTGAACGGTTTTATCATCAGAGCTGCTCCCAGACAGCAGGATGGAGGAGCGTGACTCAGCTGTTTGGTTAATACAGCTTTTATCTTCAGCAGTTGGCTGCAACCACGCAGAAGTGACTGAAGCAGCTGCTGTGGTCCCTCAGTGGTCGCTTTGTGTCTTTAGATCCAGTCTGACTTTAAAACTCTGAGCTGGACCAGCATCAGCTCAGGTAGCCCAAGCTAACTGTCCACAGCTTCGTTCAATAAACAAGCTCATGTTAAAAGAACCGGTTATGTGGGGGAAAAAAATCCTTATTTGCTTTCTGTTCACATTTCAGTGCAGAGCTGTCATAGCATAGCCCAAAGTTCGGAGTTGCACACGAACCCATGATGGGAATAAGCAGATTAATAATTTAGTATCATTTTCCACACCCCAAACCTTTTCAAATGTCCACAAGATATGGAGGCTCCCACCATGCATGACAAATAAAAACATTAAAATTTCAGCCTCTGTAGCCACGAGGAGCACCAGAACAAACATATCAATTTCCAAAGCTACAAAATGCAAAGTCCTTATCTTTATACTAACAGCAACATGAAATTTAGGGACTCTACACACAGTCAGCAAGTGGTGGGATCAGAGACCACGGAAGATCAGTAATATCTGGTGGCAGGTGAAATGGCTGCGTACGTGGTTATGATTTCCAGTATTCAAATACTCATTATATAGATCTGTAGATAGAGAGGTGAAGCTAACATTTTACAAGTGTGCCCCAACCGTGCACAGACTTCAGATCAGTTTCAGGTGAGAGGAAGTCTTTGATTACTAGGCCAGTAATTTACAATGAATATCTAATAGTAGTCATTAAACAGAAGGTACCAAAATGTGCTGCCACAAAAAAAAAAAATCACCACAGGTACTGAGGACATCTAACCCCCAGTTGTGAAACAGTACGACACAAACTGGAAACTGAGACCTTTTGTCTTCAAAGTAAAAGTTGTGCCTTACTGCTGAAACCAACACTTTTACTTTGAAAGCTAATAGTTTCCGTTTCCAGTTTGCGTAGCCCTCTTCACAGTTTCACAGTAGCTGGTGGGTGTTTGCAGACAAGGTGGCATCTTCCATACAAACTGTGGGCATCTGTGGCAATATGCTAGCAACCAAAGCTATTGCAAGGAGGTTTCCAGTGCAGCACTGCGAACCTCTTTGTGACCAATTTCAGCGAGCAGCTGCCACAAAGCTCCAGCAACCACTCGCCAACTTGTCAGAGGATACACATTTTTCCCTAGTGACAGGTCATCTGGGCCTGTGTGACTGAGGCAGTGACCAATACGCAAAGCTTGGTGCTCTGGCATGCAGCAGTAAGTCGTGAGTATCTCTAGCACAATATCCACGGCTGAACAGAATCACAGCAGACGAGACAAAGGAGGCAAAACTCAAGGCAGCGCACGAGGAACACCACTCACAAAATTAAACAGGAAGTGAGAAACTAAACAGGGAAAACACAGACACATGAATGAACTTAACACAGGAGGGACAGCACTGACGGAGGAAATCAAACTCTAAACCCTGACCCAACACACCTGAATCAAATGGCTGAATTACCTCCTCAGTATGCAGTCAAGTTCTCCAGAGTCCTGCTAATGACTTCTATATTTCACTCAGGTGCGACAAGCAGAGACACAAACCTGCAGGACACCGGACCTCGAGGCCTGGTTTTGTGGATCCCTGCTCTAAACCTTCCTTGAACTGAGAACAGACTTAATACACTAAAGAGGAAAATAT
This sequence comes from Pterophyllum scalare, assembly GCA_024447675.2. Taxonomy (NCBI): domain Eukaryota; kingdom Metazoa; phylum Chordata; class Actinopteri; order Cichliformes; family Cichlidae; genus Pterophyllum; species Pterophyllum scalare. The sequence continues at coordinate 8,458 of JAMQGT020005945.1, forward strand.
ACAAGAATTTAATGTAACCTTAACCAAACCAAGAATCTTATAGAATATTTAAATAAGCAAGACTAGGAAGTCCAAAAAACTCAAACACAGGGAAAGCAAAATGTTGCTGAATGTTTCCTAGAAATCAGATTTAAAAAAAAATTCCAATCTAAATTAATAACCATTAGATTTAATAATCAAATACTGAATATGTGTAGTTTTACTATAGTTTTATCATATGTAGTATAGGTCAGAGTTGGGGGGAACAAAACACCCTCTGGTCTTGTAAGTTTTCACTGTGTCATATTCAGGCTGTGTGGCAGGCAGGTTGTGGATCCAAACAGGACTGTGGAGACTGAACTTAAACAGCTTTGCTGTGGGAGTATTGCACACAACAAAGAACCAAAGAAAACTGTGGGCTTAAAATCACACACAAGGTAATTAGAGGAAGTGGAGACAGCTGGGGAGAACAGGTGAACAGAATCTAACTAACAAGACAGACTAGCAAAATCAAACAGGAAACGGCTACACACCGACAGAGACGCAGACTTGACAGAGGGAAAAGGTCTGAGGATACCAACAAAGAACTAAACAAAAGGTACAAAACTCAAACAGCTATACTAAATATGTCTGCTCTGGCTCACAGAACATCTGATGTGGTTTGCACATTATGTATTTGGTACAATTACTGACGGTTAGGCTGGATATTTTAATACATGATATCAACAATGCAGATCAAAAACAAAGACACTTTTAGATAAAACCATTGTTACCATTAATACATCCACCAGCTTGAAATTAAAGACATCAGAGGAATCTAGTGTTTCACATTTAAGTCATTCAAACAATCAGGAAACATTCTTTGTAATGAAATGTTGGCAAAATATCATAAGAGATCAACATTAGAATGAATGTTGGAAAGCTGAATTTAACTTGTAGTTCTCTTTGTTCTCTGCACAGTGGTTTGTAGAGAAAGGATCAAAGGGGCGTGGCTTCTTCTATGTTCTGCTACAGTTTCCAGGTTGAGCAACATGTCTCCATTTAATGGTGTGCAACAGCGGGTAACGGACTTTGGAGTACATGTGCTGTATTAAAATAAATGTGTAGAGTGAATGAGCTGCAACGTATTGGTAATATAACGGTAATTTATAGCTCATCACCATTAAAAGAAAAAAACATTTTGTCAAGGATGAATGTGTGTTATTTAAATGTGTGATTAAACAGCCCTTGATGTTTGCCACTGTTCAAACTGAGTAACAAATTACCATTATTATTAATAGTTGCAGCTCATTCACTCTACACATTTATTTTAATACAGCACATGTACTCCAAAGTCCGTTACCCGCTGTTGCACACCATTAAATGGAGACATGTTGCTCAACCTGGAAACTGTAGCAGAACATAGAAGAAGCCACGCCCCTTTGATCCTTTCTCTACAAACCACTGTGCAGAGAACAAAGAGAACTACAAGTTAAATTCAGCTTTCCAACATTCATTCTAATGTTGATCTCTTATGATATTTTGCCAACATTTCATTACAAAGAATGTTTCCTGATTGTTTGAATGACTTAAATGTGAAACACTAGATTCCTCTGATGTCTTTAATTTCAAGCTGGTGGATGTATTAATGGTAACAATGGTTTTATCTAAAAGTGTCTTTGTTTTTGATCTGCATTGTTGATATCATGTATTAAAATATCCAGCCTAACCGTCAGTAATTGTACCAAATACATAATGTGCAAACCACATCAGATGTTCTGTGAGCCAGAGCAGACATATTTAGTATAGCTGTTTGAGTTTTGTACCTTTTGTTTAGTTCTTTGTTGGTATCCTCAGACCTTTTCCCTCTGTCAAGTCTGCGTCTCTGTCGGTGTGTAGCCGTTTCCTGTTTGATTTTGCTAGTCTGTCTTGTTAGTTAGATTCTGTTCACCTGTTCTCCCCAGCTGTCTCCACTTCCTCTAATTACCTTGTGTGTGATTTTAAGCCCACAGTTTTCTTTGGTTCTTTGTTGTGTGCAATACTCCCACAGCAAAGCTGTTTAAGTTCAGTCTCCACAGTCCTGTTTGGATCCACAACCTGCCTGCCACACAGCCTGAATATGACACAGTGAAAACTTACAAGACCAGAGGGTGTTTTGTTCCCCCCAACTCTGACCTATACTACATATGATAAAACTATAGTAAAACTACACATATTCAGTATTTGATTATTAAATCTAATGGTTATTAATTTAGATTGGAATTTTTTTTAAATCTGATTTCTAGGAAACATTCAGCAACATTTTGCTTTCCCTGTGTTTGAGTTTTTTGGACTTCCTAGTCTTGCTTATTTAAATATTCTATAAGATTCTTGGTTTGGTTAAGGTTACATTAAATTCTTGTATATTTTCCTCTTTAGTGTATTAAGTCTGTTCTCAGTTCAAGGAAGGTTTAGAGCAGGGATCCACAAAACCAGGCCTCGAGGTCCGGTGTCCTGCAGGTTTGTGTCTCTGCTTGTCGCACCTGAGTGAAATATAGAAGTCATTAGCAGGACTCTGGAGAACTTGACTGCATACTGAGGAGGTAATTCAGCCATTTGATTCAGGTGTGTTGGGTCAGGGTTTAGAGTTTGATTTCCTCCGTCAGTGCTGTCCCTCCTGTGTTAAGTTCATTCATGTGTCTGTGTTTTCCCTGTTTAGTTTCTCACTTCCTGTTTAATTTTGTGAGTGGTGTTCCTCGTGCGCTGCCTTGAGTTTTGCCTCCTTTGTCTCGTCTGCTGTGATTCTGTTCAGCCGTGGATATTGTGCTAGAGATACTCACGACTTACTGCTGCATGCCAGAGCACCAAGCTTTGCGTATTGGTCACTGCCTCAGTCACACAGGCCCAGATGACCTGTCACTAGGGAAAAATGTGTATCCTCTGACAAGTTGGCGAGTGGTTGCTGGAGCTTTGTGGCAGCTGCTCGCTGAAATTGGTCACAAAGAGGTTCGCAGTGCTGCACTGGAAACCTCCTTGCAATAGCTTTGGTTGCTAGCATATTGCCACAGATGCCCACAGTTTGTATGGAAGATGCCACCTTGTCTGCAAACACCCACCAGCTACTGTGAAACTGTGAAGAGGGCTACGCAAACTGGAAACGGAAACTATTAGCTTTCAAAGTAAAAGTGTTGGTTTCAGCAGTAAGGCACAACTTTTACTTTGAAGACAAAAGGTCTCAGTTTCCAGTTTGTGTCGTACTGTTTCACAACTGGGGGTTAGATGTCCTCAGTACCTGTGGTGATTTTTTTTTTTGTGGCAGCACATTTTGGTACCTTCTGTTTAATGACTACTATTAGATATTCATTGTAAATTACTGGCCTAGTAATCAAAGACTTCCTCTCACCTGAAACTGATCTGAAGTCTGTGCACGGTTGGGGCACACTTGTAAAATGTTAGCTTCACCTCTCTATCTACAGATCTATATAATGAGTATTTGAATACTGGAAATCATAACCACGTACGCAGCCATTTCACCTGCCACCAGATATTACTGATCTTCCGTGGTCTCTGATCCCACCACTTGCTGACTGTGTGTAGAGTCCCTAAATTTCATGTTGCTGTTAGTATAAAGATAAGGACTTTGCATTTTGTAGCTTTGGAAATTGATATGTTTGTTCTGGTGCCCCTCGTGGCTACAGAGGCTGAAATTTTAATGTTTTTATTTGTCATGCATGGTGGGAGCCTCCATATCTTGTGGACATTTGAAAAGGTTTGGGGTGTGGAAAATGATACTAAATTATTAATCTGCTTATTCCCATCATGGGTTCGTGTGCAACTCCGAACTTTGGGCTATGCTATGACAGCTCTGCACTGAAATGTGAACAGAAAGCAAATAAGGATTTTTTTCCCCCACATAACCGGTTCTTTTAACATGAGCTTGTTTATTGAACGAAGCTGTGGACAGTTAGCTTGGGCTACCTGAGCTGATGCTGGTCCAGCTCAGAGTTTTAAAGTCAGACTGGATCTAAAGACACAAAGCGACCACTGAGGGACCACAGCAGCTGCTTCAGTCACTTCTGCGTGGTTGCAGCCAACTGCTGAAGATAAAAGCTGTATTAACCAAACAGCTGAGTCACGCTCCTCCATCCTGCTGTCTGGGAGCAGCTCTGATGATAAAACCGTTCAGTCCAGTGTGATCTCAGCACTTCCTGGTCATCATTTGGACCAGAACCTGAATAATCAGACCCACTGTTAGAATCATTAGAGTCCGGACGATCCTCTGATTAGGTTCTGATCACACCAATCAGGGAATCGATCACTGGGACGCAGTCTTAGAAAATGCATAGAAGACAAAGATCCCAATGCCCTAAAAGACAGGAGGCAGAAGGGTGGGGGTAAAGGGTAGCCCAGGGGTTTGTGGGATTTGTAGTTTAACTGCTAAGAGTGTGGATGGCACATCGAAACAGACAGCAATATGATGAAAGAAATGTAATGGATAGATGAATGAGATGTTTATTTATTCTTATTGTCAGAGAGGAAATTCACCCCAGCATTAAATGTGCATAGTTCTTCTCTGGTCTGTGGTGATGCAGATTGTTTGATTAGAGCTGGCCATATGTTTCAGGATAAACCTCTCAAATGTAATGGGCACAGCCATTCTTCCTTCCGCACTGTGATACAATTGTATCTACTTTGGTAGAGCGAAAGTAGCTCCTATATGAAACTGCACAACTGGGCAACTCACAACAAAACAATCTGGAAGGGTATTTAGCACGACAGGCCAGAGGAAACGAACCCGCACAGCTGATTTTTGAGGTGAACCGTTCTGCTGTTGATTGTTGTTAAGGCTCTTAATCCTGAGTATTTGCTAACTGACACGTAGATCAACTCTTCACGGGGCACGCATTAGATACTGGGAAATTAAAAATGTTTTACTTTTGTGATTTTCTTTTCTTTTTTTAAATTTCCAAGATGCAAATCAAGGTCAGTGAAGTTACCATGTAAGCTACTTTTGGTTTAGGGTTGGGGTCGTTATCTGTTAGGGAGCCTGATTTTTGCTGATTGGCTGGGAGAAATCCATGTGGTTCTCACAGAGAGGGATCAGAGACTATAAAGGGTTAACCTAAGTGGTATTTATCCCCTCTGTGCAACAGCAACCGTCGTATTTCTACGTTTCCATGTTAAAGAGATTTGAACCTAAAATAAGGCCTGATCTGTGAGTTACAAACATGTGAAATATGTTTAAGTGCTGCTGCTGCTGTGTAGTTAACAGCAATGACCCATTAATGTGTATTTGAAATCACATTTTTAAAAATGTTTTAAATTTATTGTTTCTCGTGAGTTTAAAACCATCAATAGTTTTTGTTTCCAGGTTATTTAGCTTAAAAACAAGAGAGAAATCAGAAGGAAGCCGCTGCTGCAGAGGAGAGTTCATGTAAATCTTTGAAAGACAGATTCTTCTAAATCTGATATACACACTTTGTTTATTCTTCAAGCTACATATTCAAAGCTGTCAATCTGATCAGCTCAAATATTGATCTGATATCAAGTTTAAGTCCTCAAACACAGCCAGCTGGATGAAGTCTTACTCTGACTTATTGGAAAATAATCTCATAACAATTCTTTTTTTAATTATTAAAATTCTGCCAAATAATGTCTTGGATTAATAGTTTAGATAAGGAAGAGTTTAATGTGTATGTTGTAATATGTTGTAATGACTCTGTTATAATGCTTTAAAATGCACGTTCCTTTAGCATACATGTTTGTTTTTTCTACCAGTTACAGGCAAAGAACCAAACATGGTAACTTCACTGATCTTGATTTTTATATATAATTTGGGATTTCAAAATATTTCAACGACCCTATAAAGGGTTAAAATATCTTTTGTTCAAGCAACAATCCAAAATATTCAGTTTCAAAAAGCTACAAACTTCATTTTAGAGCCTCAACACTGAAGCCTTTTCACTCAATTTTTACTTGAAAATGAATTTTTTTCATTCATTCATCTAAACGATCAGCTTTGTTACAGAGCGGAGCGTCTTCATCCCATAAACGGTCTTTGGATGAGTTAACCGATGACATCAAGTTAAGCTCATAATTGGCATCAGGGCCGGCACACACTGTAGATCAGCTGATTAATGACAACAAATAGCATGTTTGAAAACAGAGTCACTGCTCTGTGCTGACCACACAGAGCAGTGACCAGTTTATTTTTCCATTATATAATCTCGTATTTTTAAAAATGTACATTTCTTAGGTGTGATTCTGAAAGGAGGCCTATTCTGCTCATTTCTACTAACGTAGCTTATCGTGATTCATAATTGGGGAAAAATGGAAAAAAAAGAAATCTTTATGCAGCCCCTCGGTTTATTTTCTGTCTGAAACAGGCTCTTTAAGCGGCCCTTTCTTGTGATTGGCCAGCTTTCGGACGCACTCATTGCTCTTGAGCTGCAGTGTTGTCTCAAGCCTGATTGGTCGGTTTCCGTGGATTATGTGACACATTTCTGTCATTTGAAACTTTGGTCATGTTTGATATGAAACATTAGGGAAGGCAGAATAGGTACCCAAAAAAAGAGTAAAATTAATGGCGCCTTACCGTACTGTTAATGAATTTTTTTAGATAAAGTCATCTCTCATAAATAATTATTTAAAATAAAAAATATAACTGTGGCTTAAAAATGCTGCTATGTGAACAGTAAAAAAAAAAAAAAAAAGTCTAACAGTGTAAGTAATGCAGACGGTGGTAAAAGCAGGCGCGTGATTGTTTATAATACTCAGCTTGAATTTCTCTGAACATCCGGCGGGTTTTTGTCAGTGCGGCTGACCGTCTAACATCACTGCTCTGGATATGATCGAGTACACGTGAGTGTTTTGGTTTTATTTGTTCGTGTATTTACATCTCTGCAGTGCACACTCATCCTCAACCCAAACGTGAAACACGGGGCTGCATTGTTGCTTCTCACTGATCTGTGTGTAAAATGACAGAAATTGGGGCCAATTATTTCTACAACCTCAAGAAATGTCTTAAGACTGCAGCTATTTGATATGAAGCATGACAAAGACAAGCAGCAAATTCTGACCTTTGAGAAACAAACAGATCTTTGTTCCCTTTTCTGAAACGTTAATTTGCATTATTAGGCTTACTTATTAAAATTAGTAGGCGAGGGGCTCAAAGTTCATTAATCAGATGATGCGATGCTTGTTCATTGTGATAAATGGCACCAAACTGGAGCACAACAAACTGATGGAACCGAGCGCACCCCGACCAATCTTAATTGGTACTTTTGAGATTTTACAGATTACGGATCGAGTCTGGCTGAAATCCTGCACGTGTAAAATTTTCCCTGTTTTAAGCAGAGCTGTAAAAAACAGTCAGTAAATAAGGTGAAATGAAACGGTCACATTTCAGATATTCTGATGTTCCTGCTGCTCCGGGGTCGGGATTTCCTGCTTTTGTTTGTTGTACTTGGTGGTAAATCAAACATCCTTCAGAAAAGAGGAGAGAGCTCACAAAAGACATCTGAAGATGCGTCGAGGGGCTATACGAGTTACAAAAGGTCGTTTGGACTATTTTCTGACATCTTATAATCAATCCTGAAAATAATTAGATGCAGCCCAAATTGTGAACCTCTGGAACTGAGACGAAGACACATTCAGATGAGATGAGGTGTCATTTTGGTTAACTCAAATGTGTCTCAAATACAGACGCGTTAAACTCTGTGTTGGCTGTTGCATGATGGGATATTTTGGCGTCTGAAAGGTCTTGGCGTTGTTTGACGAGTTGCGGGAAGTGGCGGCGTGTGTCTCTGCCTGCAGCTGCGGCGAGGCGACAGTCTGCAGGACGAAGGCTGAAACAAAACGAGGCACTTGTTATGATCCAAAGCTGCAGGTCGTCCTGCTCCTCCGTGGCTGTCGCTATAGAGACAGGTCATGTTGCCATGGTGATGTTACAGTCACTGACAGCCGACAGGACCACAGCTGGACCTGACATCTGTATGTGTGTGTGTGAGCAATACGTAACTGAAAGTCGAAAGTAAAAACAT
>JAMQGT020005949.1:0-18742 GCA_024447675.2 Pterophyllum scalare
ATACCTGACTACACTCGTTCAGTTACGTATTGCTGGCTGACTTGCAGGTTATATTACTGTTGTAATGGTCCTTGAGATCATGCTGCTTCAGAGATTATCTCTCCTACAGTTGGACAGACTCCAACTCATGTTGGACCACAGCTAGTGACTGTAGTTCTTCTTCTGCTCTGGTTTTCCTTGGAGATGGAAAACCCTCTCTAAGAGTCTGCAGCATGTAGAGAATATGTTCTGCTGCACTGAGACTGCAGAGCTGAGCAAGGACTAGTCTCACAAACTGCATACTGAGTCAGTGGAGGTTGAGTCCGTGCATAGGATTAAAGACTCGCTGGAGAAGCAGCTGATTATATTTCTCAGTTATTTATTTATCTCAAAGTATTTGCAGAAGAGAAACTTATGATAAATGGAATTGTATAATAATTAACTTAAGAAATGACTCATACACCCCCTTGCGCAGGCACATGTGTGCATGCTCAATTCACAGCTTGTTTGAATTGTATATAGTGTGTGCAGGCTGCGATCCCATTTACATGTGCAAATTTTGCCAACCTGCTGCTGAAGTATTGGTGGAAATGTTGCCACTAGTGGTATTACAGGACTGTGTTGACTGACATGTAACAGTATGAGAAATATGCAAGAGGATAACCTATTTACCCAGAGCCCAAAATATCTGTTAGTGTCCACCTGTCAGCTCACCTTATATGTGGATGGAGCCTTAGAAGTACTCCATGCAAATTCTGCATGCATCTACAGTTTACAGGTAATCTGTCAACAACTCTGACATGCTTACATGCATAGTCCACTTAAGGTATTTGACACCCAGTGGGTAACTGGCTGTGCTACTCACAGAGATTAGTTGTGTATACAATAATATAGTGTCAGTGTCAATATAGCCAGTTGTTTAAAAAAGATCAGCAAGCCATTAAGTCTAATGGCTAATTCACACACAACATTGCAGAAAATGTCCTCTGATATTATATGTAGGTTAGGATCATGTTTAGAGATCCCGATGTGTTCTTTGAAGTGTGTGACTGACAGAAGTGAACATCATCCTGGCTTAAAGTCGATGACCCCAGCGTAAGGAAAAGCCTGTCAGTCAAGGTGACTGCAGAAGACATTTCAGTGAGGCAGGGGCTGGCGTGTCCTGGCTGCACTGGTCATCTCGGGGGACATTAGTCGATTTAGAGTCTCTAACCTGAATTCTGTAAATCAATCATATGAAGACAGATTTGTGTTGCTTCAGTACTCCACAGATCAATTTGCGCTGTGCTTAGACTGTGGTTTGTTGTCATGATCCTTTGTAGGAAGATGTTCCCTGTGTGTACAAAGTCTACACAAAAAAAGGGAGGTTTAAACTCCTGCAGGTGATTGTTTCAATTGAGGGGATGATAGAGGTCCATTAAAAGCTGATGGAAACTGATGTCTGAGATAAACGGTGACATCTGGGGACCTGCTTCTAGCCTTCAGTAGACACAACATTGACATATTACTGATCGCCATCTTTATCTGCATCCTTTTCATTCAGATGTTTTTAAAAAAAAAAATAGATTAAAGGGAGCAACTGAGTGCAACACCAGCTGTTTGCACAGATGCAGTTAATTAATATACATATTTTAAAATGCTGGATGTTTATATTATGCAAGAAGCAGCAATAAAAAGTTTTAGTGTCGCAGAGTTAGAGAAGTTTGATAATGCCAGTAAACCTATTTCAGAGAATTACTTTATTGGTTGAGCATGCATCAGGTGCATTGCCATGAGGGTGCACTAGTCCACGTTGTTCATCCTCCAGTGGAGTAAATGTTTTACTCTGCTAATGCACCATGTGGAGATGAGCATGTTGAGACTGTAAAATAAATTTACATGTATATCCAGCTTTAATTGTGTAGGACCCATTGGACATAGTAGGTCTTATTTTAGGTTCTGGACCATCGGACCCCTTTTCTGCATTGTATGCATTTCTGTAAGTGGCAGAGATAATTAAAAGAAGTAAACAATAAAAAGATGGAAAACCAAGTGTGCAGAGAAGGAAATTAATTTGGGACGAGATAAGGTGCATCTTGTTACTCAGCTCATAAAATGAACAGCCTGACTGGATGGTGAAATTAATATTGAATTAGAGCTAACTTTGCAGCCAAGCATTCAAGCATATTAAAAGAATACAGTTTTGCCAACTTAGACAAGCAAGCATCATGTTTGAACTATAGAGAGCTGACTGCTTGAAGTCAAAGATGTGGTAAAGGTTATATTCTACTTGGAGAGGATTTAAAGTAGACACACTGTACTTTTCTTTGTTTGCTGTCTTATCTATACAGTTATGATGGTATATGTTCATATTAATATGGTCAAAAGTTCAAATAATAAGGTCTGATAATGCCAGTAAGCCTGTCGTTCAGGCTTCAGACTGCTTTAGATCCTTATTTACAGACAGTGTTTACAACTCTGGTTGAGAGCACAGAAGCTTCACCCACCTGCTGATCACTCCATCTCTTTGTGAGGGGCAGTCAGTGGGAAGAAGATTTAGTTTAAAGGATTGTGGTGTTAAAAGAGAAGAGCTGAAAACAGCTTGTTTCACAGTTAATGAAGTGAGGGGCTGCACTAAGGCTTATATAAGATAAATATTATTTGTAACTGCTCTAAATGCTTAGTTTAGGACCCTTTTTTTAATTCCTGGCTGTGTATGATGCCAGTAAGAGCAGGTATAAATATGCTTGTCTTGGGCACTCACATCTTATTGTGATTTCAGAGGCCCCACCCACTTACTGTGCAAACCTTCTCTTTATGCAGGGCAATCAGAAGAAACTTGCCTTTAAAGGAAGGGGTAGGGGAAGTAAAGCAGCTTCTTTCAGATCAATTGTGAACTGGGGGCTGTACCAAGGCCCATTATGAGATATATGAAGATTATTTTGCACTGTGAATCACGCAAAGCTCCTCTGGTCCACAAATATATGAAGCTGAAAATCAGCAGCATAGGTTCTCTTTCAAGGGATTTCATACTCATTAAATACAGACTGTGACAAATTTGCTGCATGCTTCCATTTCTGTCATGTTTTTAAATACACAGGGTTTACAGTGTTGAAAAAACATGCTTCTAACTCAGATCATGTCCTGACATGCATAGATGGTGCTAATTTTTTAGATGTACCTAGTGAGGAAACATGGGACTAGCTTGGTATGCCAAGTAGCTGCTGCAGGTTTGTCCTCGTTTCCAGTGAAAACAAACCTTTTAGCTCACCAGCTTTTACTTTCCCATTTCCAGTTCTTCCTCCAGTTCAAGTATGTTAAGCTGTGAACATTTTTTTCAACTATTACTCATTGCTATTTAAGGGCAGCAGAAAGGCACGTTATTAATAAGGGTATCTGTGCAGCCTGTGAGATGATTTGATATAGTCTGATCCAACGTTGGCTCTCAGTGATTAATAGTACAGAATGAATTTACGTCTTGGGGGAAGGTTTGATCCCTGCTAGAAAAGAGCTAATCAATTAATTGATGTTCTAAGTTTTTATGTTGCTGTTGCTGATTTGGTGAAATGTAGGCAAGCATACATATGAATTTATATATAAGTCCCTCCAGTTTCTGTCATTTTCCCCGAAGCGTTGATGTGTGAGTAGTAGTAGTAGTGGGGGAGGGGACTCGCCATGTTTCTGGTGTGGATGTGTGCATGTGTGTCAGTAGTAAGGACTCCACCCTCCCCCTCATCTCCCTCTTTTCCCTCTCACATTTCTCTCTCTCTCCTCACCTCCTCCATCCTTCTGTCTTTCCTGCTCTGCTCTCACTTTTGGCAGTCAGTGGAGAACAGCAGCTCCTCCATTACAGACGAGGAGAAAGAGTCCTCCCCCTCCTCACACACAAACACACACAATCATACACTATGTGACTACAGTGCACTATGGAAATCACACAGGGAGCTTGCCATTATCGTTCTGGAGGCAAGCGGTGCCTTTCAGTGGTCATCACCCTGTGTTGTTCAGGCTAATGCAGCTGAAGAAAAGGTGCACCGGTGAATCATTTTGCCGCAACTCTGTGATCCACTGTAACCTGACAGGTTATTTAACCTTCTACATTAAGGACCTCCAAGTTGACAGTAGTTCATTTAGTAGCAAGACTGTGTGCAGGCACCACTGTAGAAAGATTTATAAACTGAAGGTCTGCATTGTTTGTCAAGCTGTAACATGGGAGCTTATATTTAATGCCCTGACCAGTCTGTACCAAGCCAGGGTGGACTGAAACATAAATTGTTCATGCAGAATACCAGATTGTTAACTATGTGTTTTATTGTGGGGGGGTTTTTCTCCATTTTTGGCCACTGATTTGCAGTCAAAAAACAAATGTAGATACTGATCCACAAGCCTGTCTGTCACAGGGCTCTATACAGGTCTGTGAAAACTAAGTACATCCCAAAATTTTGTATCTTATAGACCCACCATTAGCAGCAATAACTTGAAGCAATCATTTTCTGTATGACTTTATCAGTCTCTCACATTGTTGTGGAGGAATTGTGGCCCACTCTTCTTGCACAGCGTTGCTTCAGTTCATTGAGGTTTGCAGGCATTTGTTTATGCACAGCTCTGTTAAGGTTGCGCCACAGCATTTCATTTGGGTTGAGGTCTGTGCTTTGTCTGGGTTAGTGCAGCACCTTGATTCTCTTCTTTTTCAGCCATTCTGTTGCAGATTTGCTTCTGTTCTTGGGATCATTGTCCCATTGCATGATCCAGTTTCAGCGAAGCTTTAGCTGTCAGACTGATGGCCTCACACTGGACTCTAGAATACTTTGATATACAGAGGAGTTCATGGTCAACACAATGACTGCAAGGGCCCCAGGTCCTGTGGCTGCAAAACAAACCCAAATCATTACCCCTCCACCTGTGTGCATTGCAGTTGGTATGAGGTGTTTGTGCTAATTTGCTGTCTTTGGTTTTCACCAAACATGGCACTGTGCATTCTGGCCAAACATCTCCACTTTGGTATCGTTTGTCCAAAGGACATTGTTCCACAAGTCTTGTGGTTTGTTCAGATGCTGCTTTGCAAACCTAAGCCATACTGCCATGTTTTTTTTTGTTTTTGTTTTTTTAGAGAGAAGAGTCTTTCTTCTGTCAGTCTTTCCAAACCAACCATACTTGTTCAGTCTTTTCCTAATTGTACTGTCATGAGCTTTAACATTTAGCATGCTAACTGAGGCCTGTAGAGTCTGAGATGGAGCTCTTGGGTTTTTTTGCAGTTTCTTTGAGGATTACACAGTTTGACCTTGGGGTGAATTTGCTGGAATGTCCACTCCTGGGAAGGTTGTGGCACTGTATTAACAAACACCTGAATGCTCCAGACCAGCAAACTACAAAAGCCTCTGTTTTTATAGAGGTGGTCACACTTGCTGATGATCAGTTAATCAAATGCATTTAATTTGCAGCACCTGGCTGCTACTTACCCCCTTAGTTCCTATGGAAACAGTAAGGGTGTACTTATGACGTGACTGTAGTACCTACAGCAGTAATCGGGAATGATCATGACATCTCCTGTTTCATATCATGTGTACATTGTGGTGGCGTGGGTGTGTTTGGTAAAGAAGCAAAGAGATGTGGGACAAGGGCAGGAGGTGTCTCAGAGCTTGAAATCTAGCCTCAGTGAGTGGGATCACTTCCCTGTCAGCTCTGTTATGTCACCAGTGGATGTCTGCCCTGCACAGGAATGCACACTGGCTAGAGGGGGCCAAGTGACATAGAGAACACCCAAAGCGACTGGCATAAAGACAGCCACATCAGTGACATGTTGTGACACAATGAAAATGTGGTCTACCCTGAGCTTTATTCAGAAATTGGAACAACTACATTTACACATGTGGCAGCAACTCTGTGTGTGTGTGTGTGTGTGTGTGTGTGTGTGTGTGTGTGTGTGTGTGTGTGTGTGGAGGAAGGACAGTGTATTGGTTAGCAGAGCTGGAAAATTGCAGAGGCTATTTTGGGACTTAGCATGGGGGTGGATGAGGGGTTCAGGTCGTTCCTTTCACTCACAGGTCAGACTGGTGCATGTCTACCAAACACTACACTTGACCCCGTTTCTGCATCCACCCTGTGAGTGTGTGTGTGTGTGTGTGTGTGTGTGTAGAGAGAGAGATGCTTTAACACTGCAATGGCAGTCATGCAGGCCACTAGCACAACCCTATCTCTCATTTTACCTTCACTGTGTCCCCCCACCCTGCTCAGGGCTGCATGTACAATGGATAATCAGGCAATATGAAGGGATGTAGTCCCATCTACTCCTGCCTGCTGTTTCTGGTTCCTGTTACTATGTTTACCGTCGGGCCTCCTCATCACGTATCTGTGTACAAGTGCGGTCCTTAAAAAAGCTTCCACCATGAAACAGGCCTCAGGCATAAGAACACCCAGGCTTTTCTTTTTTTCTTTTTCTCTTTGAATCTTATTTTGTCAACCGCTCCTCAGCTGCTCACAGACTCCCACACAGCTTTCTCTCGTGCTCCCTCCTCTGCCTGGATTGCAGTGCATGTGGAGAAGGGGAAGCCTCAGTCTTTTTAATCAGGCTTTTTTATTATGTGTGATTTTTCATATCTGTTTGTTTTATCTTCACAGGTCTACGCACAATGAAATGGAAAAGAACAGGTATGTTTTTCTTTTGTTTTTTTTTAGTCATATCTGTGTGTTTTTGTGTTGTTTTTCAATCCATGAAAATATCACTTTGTGCCACCCAATGCCCTCCCAAGCTGTGGAAGTGTCTTTAGATTATGGATTGCCAGTGGAAATTATTTTTTCTCATATTGAATTAATGAGAAACACTATTAATTATGGGGGATGATTTTAGCCTGAACTTAAATGAAAAAGAGTTACTGATTATTCTTTTACTACTTGGGATAATCAGGCTGTAAATGAACTGTCAAAAGAAAAAGAGCCCAAAAGAAAAAAAGTTGTATACTGAATTGGAAACTGCTTTTGTACAGTTTACTATCAGACACTTGGACATCGCAATTTTAAAAAGTCACAATCGGCCAGGAAAATTGTAATAGGTGCATCTCTGGTGAGGTGAGGTGATGGCCAACCCCCTTTCCTGCCCCCTGCTCATGTCCATGAGTGGGCAATCTAAAGAGTATATGGACAGGCAAGTGAAGCTGAGCCTCATCTTTTTATCTGGTGAATTATTGAGTGTCATTCAGTGGAATCCTCGGGGTTATCAGCGAAGCTGCACTGCAGACCCATGAGAAGCAGGCTCACCTCTGCATATGAACGGGCCTGATGTGGGTCAAATGCACATTAAATAGACTCGCATCACACGCCTCTCTGCTTTCTGAAAGTGGTTTAAGAAACCTACAGTTATGAATCAATGCTGACTGCTCGCCTGCTGCTTGTGAGCACAGATTTTAGAGTATGTAGATTACATTTTTAAAAATTCGTTGTCCGACTTGTTGTGTAACCTGATTTCTTCTAAGTATGTAAACTATTTTCTGAACTGCTGAACTGAAGAGCAGACGAACTGGCTGAGCTAGATTACAGTCCTGAACAAAACCTAGCTTTTCTGTTTGGTGTGTTACCACCATGGTACGAAAACAAAAGCATAGGTTTTATTTGTATCTTGCCTTTTCAGCTTATGTAAGACATAAACTGGATAACCTTTGATAAGCAGAGGGAAGACGTGACATCTTTAGACATTGTGGGCGCGTTATTTTGTACACTCATAACTAATTAACTATTTAAATAGGTGATTAAGGAGATAAGTAATAAAAAATTAGCTTTATGGAGTAAACCAGGTGAAACCAGAGTGCAGGATCAGATGTTAGCATCAGAATCAGAGGAAAAACATTTATTTGAAAGTAACTGATGGTTAAAATAACGGTTTTGGTTCATGCCTGTATAGGTCAGCGCTGACACAGCCACTGTTTTGTCACAGTGCCCTCCTGACACTGATGAGATGATTGACGGGCTCATGGTTGTATCAGGTGGCTCACTGTGCTCTTTGGCTCCCAAGAGCAGCTGATCTTGTTTCAGTGCCACACAACTGGGTTGTCTTGACAACATTTTGGAGAGCATGCATTTATGATAATTAGATTATGTAATGAAAACAAAAGTAAAAGTCATCTGATCAGTCCCTGTTGCTTTCTGTGATGTTGAGCCAAACCAGCCACTCAATGAACAGGCTGAGCCACCGGTGTGTGTTTGTGAACACACCTCACACCCAGCAGTAAGTCACGATTATGACCACTATAGATCCTTCTGAGCTGTTAACTAACCTGATGATGGAAATTCATCAGTGACAAATAGTAAATTAGTCACAGCAAAACCACAGGAGTAGAATGAGACCCACCTTCCTTCCATCAGTAGTGGCTTGGTTAAATCACTCACTGTTAGGAGGCAAGAGCCCTGAAAGGAGGGTGATTTACTGCTAGTCAGGCAAAGTGCGCCAGCTGACCTAGTTGGAGAAGCCATTTTGGGTCAAAAGGGTGACACAGCTGCAGCTGTTTGAATGTAACAAACTCTGCTTGCACGTTCACCTCATTTTGGACCAAACACATGGATTCAGGTCAGCCATGTGCATTTAAACTGTAGGCTCTGGCCTGAGGTGCAGCTCCTCACATACTGTAGTTACCTATTGACACACTGACCAGAATAACCCATCAGTGAAATAGCTGTGTGTGTGTTAGGACCGACGCTATAGTGTTTCTCTGAATTGCCATGTGACCTGTGCTGTTTGAGTCTGCTTTCCATCAGAGTTTAACAAACATTAGCCAGCTCTTATTATGTCAGAATAACACAGGCGAGAACATTTCCATGTTATGTAATGGCAGTCTGCATGTCCTTTGGACTGAGTCAGCTGAGAAGCAGCCACTTGGCTTCAGCTGTTAAATGCTGCTTTGTATGTGCGTGCAAAGGCTTTTCTTGCCGATTGTGTGTTTATCTTTTTAAAGTGCAAGGGTTGAGAATGTATTTGTGTGCATCCTCTGCCCACAGTTAAATCAGCCTCGCACCTCTCCATGTGCCCAATTTGAATAAACTCTTTCCGGCAGTGACGCTCACATTAGGATTACTTGCAGCAGACAAATGAGCTGCTCATCCAGCCAGTCCTTCAGCAGCACAGTCCAAAAAAAAATTTTTTTAAACTCACTCTCGGGAAGATTCTGACGTACACACGCCCACTCGCACAGGCAAACACAAGCACACAGACACGTACGCACTGTGACAAAGCTGGAGGTGTGTGTTGTGTAACAGCAGGGTCAAATGGTCACCAACACCCACCAGACCTTAGCGATTGCCAAGGCTGCCAGCTTAGAGGGGCTGAGAGGCATACAGGTGGAAACAGAAGATGTAAACTGTGCATAGGTGTGTGTGTGTGTGTGTGTGTGTGTGTGTGTGTGTGTGTGTGTGTGTGTGTGTGGGATGGGGGAAAGGGATTTTAAACTACAGGTGACATCAATGATCAATTGCAGATCTGAACATATGTTGCAGATGCTCTCAGGTTTTCTTTTTGTCTAGGCGGAGGGTTGGCTCAATGAAACATCCTGTCAAGCTACATTATGTAATAGTTGATACACTGCTGACTTCCTGAAACATGCAGGCATTCTTTTCCAGTTTTCTCTTACATGTATTATATTCTTTGATCACAAAGGTCGCATTAAAGGGGAAAAAGTTGTGCAAAAGTGTTCCTCATATTTGCTTTGATGCTAGGAGCTTATCAGCTGGTATTAGTTTAGCACACGCAAATTTCCTCTTTGAACTAACAATACTCAACTTGTGGGCAGTGGATACAAAATAAAAATTCCATTCTGACTATAACATTTACTGTCACAAGTATTCTGACTTGTGTTATTTAATGATTTAACTGCCTGCTGAAACAGAAAGGACTATCTGCTGCTTGTGACCACCTGGTGCCTACTTTGTAGCAAGTGGTGACAAAACATACCACAACTGAGCTGGAAAAAGAGCAGTCCTCACAGTAGTCTGGCAAACATTTACCTGCACAGCAGTTCCAATTGGTCCTAATATTCTGGCCATGTCACTGTGTGTTGTCGTGCTGACTGGCCATTGTGTTAGGATTTGTTTTTGCTGTGTGTTTTAAAACAGCATTTAGACTTGTCTAAATGTAGGCATTCAGAATGTGTGCTAATATAATAAAATGTCATTTATTAGATAGTAAAAAATGATTTACTTGAAATATTGAAATATTTGGATAAAATCATTGGATTAAGTATCTCTGTGACCTTTTTGTTCTGTCACACCATTAGCTTGTAAAATTTGACAGACATAAAATTGTATTTTTGTAAAGCTGGAAACTTGGCATATCTCAGCATGATGTGCAGTGTGTTAAAAAATTTGAGGAAACTGGACAACAAAAGAAGAATAGGCATGCCTAAAAATCTATCCGCAGCAGATGAACAGTGTCAGAAAGACATGTCTTTAAGAAATAGGAAAAAATTCAGTAAAGACCTGAGACAGGACTGAGAGATGCATGTGGCCCTTCAGTGGATCCATCTGCTATTCACTGAAGCCTCATCAGAAATGGTCTCAGTGGAAGGGTGGCTGTCAAGAAGCCATTCTTAAGGAAGGGAATCAGGGAGAAAAGGCTGAAGTATGCCACATTGCACAAGAACTGGACTGAAAATCAGTGGGGAGCAGGTCTTATGGAGTGATGAATCCAAATTTAAATTTTTTTGGTTCAACTGTCAGTATGTATGGAGGAAGTCAGAAGAGAGGTACAACAGTGAGTCTCCACAGCTATCTGTAAAACACGGTGGAGGCACTGTCATGGTTTGGGGCTGCCATACAGCCATTGGTGTTGGTGATCTTGTCAAAGTTAATGGAATTATGAATGCAAAAGGGGGACAAAACTGCATAAGATATTTCAACCTTTCAACATTCAGGTGAAGATAAATGTCTAGCCGTGATTTTCTAATTTCTGCAGTCTAGTTTCTTGTTTGTTTGTTTTTTTATTTGGGTTTTCATCAGTGGAGGGAGTAGTAAGTGTTCATCACTTTGCTAAAGTTCCATAGTTGGGTCATGTGATGACAAATGAGAATTGAATCCATGGGCACAATAAGAAAAATTTTTTTTTTCAATGTTCACCTTGATTTTAGTGATTGTTTATTTATTTTGCAGTTCCAGAGCCCAGAATGAACTTGCATGTTTTTCTGTCTTTGACAATAAAAATAAATGTTTAATAGCATCCTCTACCTTTTTCTTTTCTTTATCCTCTACCTTTTTCTTTTCTTCATCCTCTACCTTTTTCTTTTCTTCATCCTCTACCTTTTTCTTCTTCTCTTTAGACGGGCCCATCTACGACTGTGTCTAGAGCGCTTGAAATCCCTCGTTCCCTTGGGGCCAGATGCTAACAGGCACACCACCCTCAGCCTGCTGATGAAGGCCAAAGATCACATCAAGGTGCATGAATGCGCACTTGCACCACTCACCTAATCAGTGTGAAGAGGGCAATTTGTTGACCACTGCAGAGTGTGTTAGTAATTGTGTGTTTCAGTGCCTGATAAGCTGCTGTGGACACATACACACAAATGAAGTAAGAACTGCTCATGAAATGTGTCGTTTTTTTGTCCTTGCCCTTGCAGAGGTTGGAGGAGAGCGATAGGAGAGCTCAGCACACTTTGGAGCAGCTACAGCGGGAGCAGAGACACCTGAGGAGGCGTCTAGAGCAGCTGGGAGTGGAGAGGACCCGCATGGACAGTACCGGCTCCACTCAGTCCTCTGACAAGTCTGATTCTGACCAGGGTGAGGCTGCACATAGGCAGAGCTTTGGCCACTTCAGAAGACTTCATTGCTTCCACATGTTTTTATTTATGTAGTTATTCAGATGTTTTCATGTGTGGAACCACAGGCCAATTTATCACATGGTTAACATCCTCCCGCAAAGCAAATGATATAAAACAGTAATGTAAAAATATGCGAGGGAACTGTTGTGCAGACAGTTCAGAACAACCATTCATTTTATTGTTCTTGTGTCGGGTCTTCATAGAGATTTTCTTTTGATCTGTATCAAAAACACAAGTTTTTATTCATCCAAGTTCTTGAAGTTTATTCTTCAAACGTAACATATTAGTAAAACCTGACACATAACTCCTCCAGATTAAAATAAGAAGTAAAACAGACTTCTCAGCATCATTATCAGTGTGTCATAGGACCAGTCTAACATCACTAAACAAAGTCATCCATAGTAGTGTTCAATATGGCCAGCCATGAAAAGCATTTTAGCAAGTATTAGTGTTATTAAAGTTAGTTATCAAAATCAATTTCCAATACAAGATTTTTGATATTTTGAAAAACACGTGTAGCTATTAGCTAAACTCTTGATATGATAATAGGCCACAATCTGGCACTGCAGCAATAGTTAATGTTAGACAAATCTGTGGCTTTTAATGTTTTGATGTTGATTCTCCTTATCTGTTTGAACTTCCTGTGCTTCAGTGTGTTGAGGGTTTTGACATATACATGTAATGTAAATGTAAAATTTCTGTCTAATTAGGCAGGGATACAGGAAGATAATGTAAAGCTAATTTAATTAATTCATACAAGAAATATTCACTCAATAAAACACCAGTATTAATGTATTGCAAATATGGGAAAAGACATCTCCTGCAGCAGGTGCAAAGCATGCTGGCTGTGCTACCATTAACTTGTGCTAGAACTTGTTTATCTGTAATAAAAAAGTTTATTGGTAATAATGTGGCCTTCTGAACAAGCTTCAGACAAATGTGAATAGATAAATTATATATTAAAATTGCCATTCAGTCCTTTAATGGTGTCTTGTTTGTCTTCCTTTGTTCAGAGGACCTGGATGTGGACGTGGAAGGGACGGACTACCTGCTGGGTGATCTGGAGTGGAGCACCAGCAGTGTGAGTGACTCAGGGGATGAGCGAGGCAGCCTGCGTAGCAGCTGTAGCGATGAGGGCTACTCCAGCGCCAGCCTGCAGCTCTTGCAGGACACTCAGGAGAAGGCTAAGCAGCTGGGCTGCAGCCTATAAACAGCACTGGTCACTGACCCAAAAGCCACCCCCTTCCCTCAGCCTCCTACCCAGAATTTCTCACCACTCCATGGTCCCGCTCTGACCTTCCCTCCCCTTCCTGCTCTCCTTCCTCCCTCTTTACCAAGACTGACCAAGTCTGAGGCCTCTCATCCAGCTGGGCCTCTGCGGACTTCCTGTCCTCACAGTGACTTCCATTCAGACTGCAACACCTCCGAGACATCCAGCCCATCATCAGCGGTCAGTCTTTAGGGTGTCTCCCGCTCTGCACCGATAAAACAAGCGGGACATTAAAGACACTCCATCCCCTCACCCCCACCCCCATCCGACAAAAACACAACTTTCAGCCAGAGAATGTTACCACACAATGTCCCACTGCCTCTTTTTCTATGCCTCAAGAGCCATGGGAAGCACTTATGAGATTTCACCCAAACTTCACACACATACATACATCGACATGTGCATATACACACCGCTCCATCTCTCCCAAAGGTGTGACACTGACATGATACGGCGCTCTTTCTCTCTCCCGCCCCGCTCACCGGTTGACCATGTGTGCATGGTACTTTGCACTTAAAATTGCTTTTGTAAACAAAACCGTATCATCTTTTTCAAACACTGTCTCTTAACAACCCCCCCCACACACACACACACCCTGCTGCAGCTACAGCAGTAATGTTACCAGATGAACTGAGTGTTTGAAAAACATGTCAGTCGCAAACTTTGTGGACTCTAAACTAGAGAGTGCGTGTGTGTGATGTTAAACTGTCGACAGCAATATGTCCCTTAGTACCCCAGGCTTTGGCAGGCAGACTCGCAGCTGCCCTGTAATTTCATGTCCACGCCTGCCCTTTAGAGCAAAAAGTAACAGAAAAACCAACAAAAGAAGAAAAAAAAAATTGTGCAGCATGAGATTGTGATGGGGAGGGTTTTGGTGGGGGTGGGGGGGTTCAATTGTTTTCTGCCTCTCTCTGATGACGGTGGCGTTTTTTACAGCATCTCTATCTCGTGTGTGCGTGTCACAGATACTTTAAACACCAGCTGAGTACTGGTGCACTCTGGCGGGTGCTGGTACATTTTTGTACACTACTAATTCACTGCCCCGTTCACCAGGAAGGGAATCTACTGAGAGCACATTCCACTTATGTAGAGAAGACAGGCAGGTGGGGCTGAGAGCTTAATCTCTTTTATTAATTTTTTTGTTGTTTTAGCAAGTGGATGTTCCTGCCAATTATTTATGAAGAGAGCCCAGTTTGAGATGAAGCGAGTCACCCTGAAATACAAGCAGCTGGCTTTGATTTTTCAGCAGGAACACAAACGCACACACATACACAACCTTGGTCTTTGGTCACAGCTAAACTAAAGCAGATTTTCTCCCTCGCCTTGCCTTCAGAGCTATTTGTTTCAGCAGAAATATACACCTTTTAATGTAAATAGTTTACAGAAAGAACTGTCTATCTGCAGATGTATTTATTAGATAAATCTATAGATGAATATACAAAAAAAATATATTTAATTAGTTATAGCTTATGTTCTTCTTGTGAGGTTTATTGAGAGTTTACTATATGTAGTTTGTTTGCACAGCCTAGTCAATCTATAAAATATTGAGAAATGTCTCTTTGTGCCTCGAGGCTTCACTGTCTGTCTGAAATCAGCACGGTGCTCCTATGAAATTTTTTTCTTTGTGGCTGATTCTGATTTTTAGCTTTTTTGTCAAAGCCCATAAAATAGGGATAATAGGACAGAAAAAGTAATATATATATATATATATATATATATATATATATATATATATATATATATATATATATATATATGAATTAAAAAGTAGAAAAGTGAGAGGAGCAGGTGGCCAGTCAAGCGCAGCGGCGTTGCCTGTTCGCCTCCCATCATCCCCGTGCCTCAGACAAAATGGGTGCTTGGCCTCGTGAGATTTTTTTTTTTTCCCTCCTCCTCTTCTTCGCGTGTGGTTCCCAATCATCACAGGCAGGGATAGGAGCACAGATTTGCCGTTGTTTTTTCTGAATGTACACGTTACCAACCCTGCAGTTGTAGCAGCACGGTGCTAAAAGAAGCTCCCTGCGTGTTGTGCATGCACCACTTGAAAATCTCAGTTAAAGCATGAGGATGGTACACCAAAAAAAAAAAAAAAAGGGGGGGGGCAAGTCTTTGAGTGTGGAATGCTGCTTATTTTTGTCTAAGCTGTGCAGCCGTGCTAACTCGAGGGTGGGGGTGGGGTGGGGATGTATTGATATATTGTAGGTGTGAGTGGGCAGGTGTGTTCACTGAAATGCCATCTGTCAGTGCATGCGTGTACAGTATGCAAGTGTGTGTGTGTTTTTACTGCGTCACTGTCTTCAGAGAGATTTGCTTTTTTTTTTGGGTGGTAGAGGGTGGGCGGTTTACAAAATTGTAAAGCTGTGTTTCCTGTTTATTTGTTTTATTTGAAAAAGGCTTCACGTATTAGGCCGAATATTGATGGTTTTTTCTCCCCTCCCCATCTATCATCTGTTTTGTGTGTGTGTGTGTGTGTGTGTGTGTGGTGTGTGTGTGTGTGTATGTATGTATATCCTGTATGCATGCCAAGCAGCCATGTGTGAGCAATACACCCTCCTCCACATGCTGCGTTGGCATCCATGGTTCAGGCTGTTTGTGTGTGTGTGTGTGTGTGTGTGTGTGTGGGGCAGGGCAGTGTACTGTGTATGTCAGTGATCACAACACCCCCCCCCACCCCCGTCCAATATAAAGACCCTGGTGCTCTCAGCATCTGCCTTAAGAAGCAGGTGTGGAATCTCTCAAAGAACAAGACTATAGTCAGACCAGTTGTTTAAGCTACAGCTTTCCACATCAGGGGAAAACTCATGTTCATGTGTATATTTGTGGGATTTTTTTGTTTTTTGTGGGGGTGGGGGTTGTTTTATGGTTTGTTTGTTTGTTTGGTTGGTTTTTTTGCACATTTTGTTGCTGCATACAAAGTGGTTGAATTAATGCCATCATACAGACACACCTGAATGGCCTGACAGATGTTTATGGTGTTTATGATAGTGACATGTATCACAAAGGTCATTCCTTTCCATCGTGACGGTCTCAGGCGTGGTGCTTTCATCGCATTACACACAAAACACACAAGACAACACCCCATCATGGCTCCATGAACATCGTCGTCACCTGCTGCCTTTCTTCTCGGAAAGGTCAAATGTCTGTTTGCTGAATAATAGCGTTAAGGTGAACGTTTTGTGCACTTACTTTTTAAAAAATTGGAGAATTTGGACACCGTCTTCTAAACAAATCTCTTCAAATGTAGGGAGAAAATCCCCTTTGACAATGAATTGTTGAGCAGCAATTTATATTTGCCAGTGATATTAAAATGAATTAAACATTTGAAACCCTTGTTTACCTACCTATTTCGTTGTTGTGGTCTTTGTCTGTGATTAGTAAGTATATGCTAAGAGGACAAATGGCGGCTTTCAGGGGGATTCGACCTACCAGTTTCACATACAATGCATAATTTTCATGTAGAGGTTGAGCAGACAGTAATGAGGACCTTTCTGAAGAGGAAATAAAAAGAAAGCCTTCACAGGGGCTTGATCCTTGCTAGCCATCCATTGTTTCAGAGTAATCTGCTGGCCAAATCCCATGTTTGTGTGATCACAGCCATCTGACTACTGCTCTATAACCAACACACACACAGCTAGAACAGGAAAAGAAAGAGGGGGATGGGTTTCTTGAAAAGCCTCCCGCATCCCTTCATGCTAGATGCACTGCAAGCACACTCCACCCTTTGCACCTACAAACAATTGCAATCCATACGACACTTAGACTTCTCAGGAAAAACACAGGTAAATGTTCAGCTGCACCCTGTGCATTTCCTGCTGCACCTCTGCAAAATGTCTGCTGTAGAAGTACCTACACAGCAATCTGTTAGCAAATGCAGTCACCGGCCACTTTGTTAGTTGCGCCCGTTCAAATGTTCAACCAGTCACATGGCAGCAGCTCAATTTAGGCATGTAGATGTGGTAAACATGGCGTGGTTGTTGGTACCAGACAGGCTGGTCTGAGTATTTCAGAATATTTCCAGTGAGCAGCAGTTCTCAATGCTGGCAGAGGTCAAGGGAGAATGGCCATACTGCTTGGAGCTGATAGGAAGGCGACAGCAACTCAAATCCTCACTACAACCAAGGTATACAGAAGAATGCACAACATGTTGAACCTTGAAGCAGATGGGCTACAGTAGCAGAAGACCACAGCAGGGGTCACTCCTGTCAGCTAAGAACAGGAAACTGAGGATACAATTCAAATGGGCTCACCAAAGTTGGACAACAGAAAACTGGAAAAACATTACCTGGTCCTTCTGCTACAGCATTCAGATGGTAGGGTCAGAATTTAGCGTCAACAACATGAAAGCATAGCTCCATCCTGCCTTGGATTAGTGATCGAGCTCAGTCGAACAGAGCGTCATTGGGATGTGGAGGAAAACTGTGTAATATTATTGTGTCAATATGGACCAAAATCAAACCAAGGCTGTTAGGGGGGGGGTCCAACCTATTACTAGCTAGGTGTGCCTAATGAAGTGTCCGAGTGAGTGTATGTTATGCTGACACTGATCTCTGAGTGACAAATCACTTCTCAGCCAGGCATCCTAAACTTGATATGATAAAAATAATAGAATTGAATCTCACCGTATGTCCTAACCCAGCACCAGCTGCCCTGGAACCCATTACTGGCTACCATAACCCCGTTCCGTTCCGTGTAAGGTGATTTTTGTAAATCACCTTACATGCTGTGCTCAACTGAAAAATGTACAAAGACAACAAATCAAAGATTGAAGTAGAAATTTTCTTTTGAAAAATATATTGCTCATTTGAAAAAATAAAACATGGGACGAGGGCATTTTCAGGTAGGCCAGTTTAGCATCTGGGCTCTTTCACTGTGGAGTCTGGCTGTTGGAATCCATCCAAAGTGCGGCTTGACATCATTTTGCTGAAATTAAGACTTTTCCTGAAAAAGTTACAATCTTCGTGCTCCGAGAAAGAAAGAGGACGGAGAAAAGCAGCAACTGAAATTTAAAGAAATTTATTTTAAAAGAAAGGTGAGCAGAGCACAGCGGGTCAAGGATCAGTGCTGCTGTCAGTGTTTGTTGAAGACAGTGAACCAATGTCGGATGTGACAGTGTGTCTACCAAAATGACCCAGCACTACTTTAATTTCAGAAACAGCCAGAGTGCCGCAGCACATCCCTCTCCACATCAATGACACAAGGTGTCATTTATACTAGTAACAGTTTCAACTGAAAACTTATCAACGCTGGTGTCAGGTAGCACTAAAGTTTATTGTGTGTTGAAGCTGTGAGGTGTGTGAGGCATTTTGAGGGAGCCAGTGCTGTTCAGGCTGAGGAAACACAGCAGTATTTTAAAAACCACAATGATGGATCTTCCTAATTAAAAAAATGAAAAAGTTTGATTTTGCTAGTTCTAATGAAAACCCTTTATAACTAATTCATCCAGTATAGCTGCAAGACTGTCAGGCTGCCATATACACTATATTGCCCAAAGTATTTACTCACTCATCCAAATGACTAAATTCAGGTGTTTCAGTCACTTCCATGGCCACAGGTGTATAAACTAAGCAGATGTGATAGAGGATAAAGGAAGTGAAGAAAGCATGGGAAAACAGATTCTGAAGTTAGATTTATTTACATTTTTGTGGCCTTGATGCTTTTGAACCATTACTTGGAATCAGGAAAGCTGCTTCTTTTTCTGCAAATAAAACATATTTTGAGAGAA
>JAMQGT020005951.1:0-12347 GCA_024447675.2 Pterophyllum scalare
ATCCTGGTGAATTCAGTTGGATTATTCCACGAGGATCTGTGGCTGAGGTTCAAACTGTGAGTCCTAATGCGCTTCTCAAAGACATTCATTATGTTGCTAGAACACAGTAAACACAGCAAACCTGTGTTTGCTTGTTTTTTTTTGTCGGTTTCCTGATGTGAAGGTGTGAAAGTTCACGTTAAGGGTCTGTTTATGTCATCAGGGTCATGCATCTTACTTGTAATCTATCTCCTGGGCTGGAAATCCTGCCTTCTGAAAACTCAAACGAGTGTTTTGAGCTCAGGTGCACTCTGTCCGCACACTGGCATTAATAAACTGTTGATTTGGGGAGGTTGTCGTGTGCATTTAAACAGTAAAATCAGCCACTGTTGTTGGTCTCAGAGAACTGGCAGATCTTTGTCCAGCTTCTAAAATGATTGATGAGAACTTCACTTCACTGTGGGAGCCGCCATTTGGTATTCACTATTTATGGAGATCCCATGAACTATATTAATAACACACACACTCATTTGTTACAGCCCCAGTTTAAATGTTTTGCTTATTAGTCATGCAAAATAAACTCAGCAGACAATTTGCAGAGTCATTCATATGGAGATAATGGATGAGTGTAATCTGTCTCACAGTCTGTCATCAAAGATCCTCAGAGATGCTGCACTCTTTCTTTTAACCTGCCCAGCCCTCCTCTGCTCTTCACACCCACTTCTGCTTATTCATGAGAGCCGCGAGCTGATCCACCGGTTTACCCGGTCAAGACCAGACAGACCAACCTGCCTGCAGGGCTCTTTCAGACCCTGAAGGTGACACTTTAAACTGAGAACTAGTTAAAAAGATTTCTCTAGTGTCCTCAAATCTGCAGTTTCCTTTAATTACTGCGTATTGTCCAGATTCTTATGGGTTGAATAATATTTCATGATGAATGCTCAGTGTTTCTTTCTTTCCTGTAAACAACTGAGAAAACTACCACGAATGGTTCACAGGAAGAGGCTGAGATCATGCAGTGATGTCCAGATACAGAAATCAATTCTGAGTTTAATAGAATAGAATAGAATAGAATAGAACTTTCTTGATCCCTTGCAGGAAATTGCTTTGTTACTCATTACTTGTAATTAATCTCTGGCTCTCTTCTCTTGTGTGGGAATTTTTCCTTCCCACTGTCGCCAAGTGCTTGCTCATAGGGGGTTTTCTGATTGTCGGGTCTTTACCCCACAATATAAATCGCCTTGAGGTGACTGATGTTGTGATTTGGTGCTTCATAAATAGAACTAAATTTTTAAAAAATCAATGGTTCTTATTTGCATGGAAAAGTTCTCACCCTGTGCAAAAAAAATAGTAAAAAAAATAAGACCATCAGATTTGTGAAACATGTGTATCAGCCTATAAATCAGAATCATTCAGAGCCACCAGCCTTGTGCAATCTCCATACAATTAGCGTGCTATCTGCATACTGCCCCTCCCCATTTCTCTGTATAAGGAATCAGGTTTACCTCCAGGTGAAGCGGAGAAAGTGGTGATGATGTTGTAGGGGAGAAGCGTGCACCGCTAAGGCAACAAATAAGGAGAACTGACTGTAGAAACTTAAATAATGGTGTCTGAGGAGGAGGAAGCTAGAAGAGGCGCAGCTTTCCAAACGCTGTTTACAAATAAATCAAAAAATTACTATATGATTGCCTCTGAGACACTCACTCAAGTAAGAAAAGGTTTAGAATCAAAGATGACGGATGGAGTATAAGACAAAGAAGAACACAAGGGCAAGGATCATGTGATCTGTCCTCCACAGATGAGAAACTCACTGCAATGAAAAAAAACCAAACAAATCCAGGTTCTCCAGCATCCATGAGATGGTGCCGAGAAATTAGACTGTAAGTGACAACATCCAGCTGTCATGATCCTGGTTTCTGAGCCAGCGCTTTGGAGTTTGAGTTTTTCAGTTCTGTTGGGTTCTCCGTTTGTTTGTTCTTGATCTTTGTCTTCAGTCTGAGTTCTTGGTTTCAGTAAGCGGCTTCAGGATGCTGAGGTGGTGGAGGGCTTGGAACGTCAGCATGTCAGTGGGAGAGATGGGGAATTCTGCAGTTTAAATAGGAAACACACCCGGAGAAAACTATCAAATCACTGGGAAGGAGGCTGCACTCAGCTGTTCACTCACCCCTCAGGTTCATTCCCCATGTGAACAACAAAGGTTACAAGACGCTATATGTGATAGAACCACCCACCTCAAACCAATCTCCTCCTCCTCTTCTCTTCGTCTTCTCTTCGTCTTCTTCCTCCTCCTCCGTGCTTGTTGTTGAACGGCCTTCAGAGTTGATGAGATGTTTGTCTAACAGCCGAGGACGTTGCAGCAACTGCTCCTTTCACGACTCTGCAGCAGCTCACGGCGGGGGTCCACCATCCTCCCACGCGGCTCCTTTGAAGTGCAAACCGAGGCTTTCGGCACCACTTTTCGCCTCCACCTCTGGACACCGCAGAGAGGATTGTGTGATAGTGTGCATGTGTGTGTGTGTAGAAAGATAAAAAAGGTCCAGAGTCCAGGGCAGAGTGATTGCATCTCACGTGTCTGTGCTTTAAAATAAAATCCTCTTTCACAGTTAAACATCCAAACAAGTGCATCTGAAGACAGTTTGAGCTCTTTGTGCTCTTTGTGCGATTGTTATCTCGAGTTACTGATGTACAAAGTGGTTCAATAAGATTGAATTGCTGCCCGTAGAGTCA
This sequence comes from Pterophyllum scalare, assembly GCA_024447675.2. Taxonomy (NCBI): domain Eukaryota; kingdom Metazoa; phylum Chordata; class Actinopteri; order Cichliformes; family Cichlidae; genus Pterophyllum; species Pterophyllum scalare. The sequence continues at coordinate 2,707 of JAMQGT020005951.1, forward strand.
CATATCTCTTATACAGCAGAGGGAAGGAGGCGTTCAATTTCCTTTCACTGAGTGGTTCATCATCAAATAGAGCAGACTTAAAAATCAGATTTAGATTTGTAAAATACTGCACAGCACTCAGCAGAGTATGAGATCTCCCACAGAGTGCTTTTCATCTTTGCTCTGAGAGGGATTTCTTTCTTCATCATCATCCTGGTGCAGGTTAGAGGTGAATGTGGCAGCTGCAGTTCTCCGACTGTTTTAACAGGTTTGTTAATTCCTGTTGTATCCCCTTCACCTTCCTTCTATTTGTCTCTGTGTCGGGCTCGTGTGTCTTAGTCCTGGTCTCACTGTGAGACTATTTCCTGTTTTATTTTGGTGACCTCTTGTGTCTTATGCTTTGCTAAGCGCTACTTCCCCTGTCTCATCATCTGTGCTTAGTTTCAGCTGTTCTCCCAGCTGTTGGCCTGTTTCCTCATCATCCTGTGAGTGTATGTCTGGTCTCAGTCTCCCTCTGCTCTTGGTCGTACTCTCCCTCATGACTGTGGCCCTCCTCATTCAGTGGTTTTCTGGGAATCGTTGTCATTTTTGGCCTCTTAGCTCCTCACCTGCATAATTTTGTGAGAGATCGCCAATAAAGTGGCCTCTTGAGTTTACATCTTATCTCCCGAGTCCTGCATTTCGGCTGTCTGGTTACTTATATCACACGATCCAACACGGCAGCACACAGCCATCCAAACTGGAACGGCCAGGCTTTCCCTTCGACAGCACATGATGTACCTGTTAGTGAGTTAGTGAGTCGTGATCGCTGAAGACAAAGTTTTGAATTCATCCTTTTCCTCACATCATAGGAACGCTGCAGAAGAGGGAAACCGACAACGTAAAATATTAGGTGCACACTTTGTTATTCTTACTTCTGTATTTTACTGCCAACAACCTGTTTTGAGGAACCTGGGCATCATACAGCCCACGGGCTCGGCTGTTTCATCATCATGCAGTTTGACTCATTTCAGCCACCAAACGTTCTTTAATGAACCCCCCGTCAGAGAGTGGGTTACTGGGTTTACAACTTTGCTGCTTTTATTTTGAAGGCAACTGCTTTTTCTTTTCTTTTTTTCACATGCGTAGGTGTGATTTGCTGTAAACGAACAGACATTTGAGAGATGTGAGTCTGCAGCCCCCACATGTCCTAATATGTTGCTACTGTAACTAAACAGCTAACGTCATCAGGGCACGAGCACCGAGTCACAGACGCAGTTTGTCGCACTTCAAGTCAGGTTCACCGCTGGCTTTTTATTCCCTCAAAGAGGAGGACTCTCCACACATGAGGAGACATGCTCAGAAGATGCTGGTTCTCTCTGTTCAGAGATGAACCTGTGCACTCCGTCTGCATTTATATACGAGGTGGAGGTTATTTGCAAACCTTTGCTCTCTCTCTCAGAGTGATCCAGTGTGACTGATTGTTTGGAGACCGGTTGCCTTCCATCAGGTGACCTCTGCAATCACCTCGTGATTGAACATGATTGCTGCAACTTCTTGCAATTGATCTCCAAATGCAAAAGATTCAGTGAAACCACTGCTTTTCCTAGTTGCAACGAGGTTGCCATCCTATTATAACTGTTGTGCGACTGAGCCATAAGAAGCACAGTGACTCAGTGGCCTCAAACCCAGGTTCTCAGAGAAAGGTGGAGCCGTTCTGTGTGTGGATGTCCTCACTGTGCTTCTTCAGGTTTCTCCTGCTGTTGAAAGATGTTCCCGCGTAATGGGAAGATGGTGATAAGACACAGGGGGAAAACATGAGTGGTGCTAAGTATGAAGGACTTCCTTCTTTATAAATGAACCCTGAGATAAAAACCCGCTGGCACCGACATTAGCTTTAATTTTACCCAAAGGTTGCTTCAGACAGCAGCAGCAACAGCTCAGAATATTTCTGCATCAGAAACCGACTGCAGCTTTTGGACCTCGGCAGCTCGTACTGATCTGTTCGCTGTAGACGCTCATCAAAAACGAAACCGGTTCTGACTCGATGCACAAAAACATCCCAGAGCAGCCAGACAATCAGCAGCCATCTTGGAGGTAATGAGAAAGCTGCGACTGTTTTAACGTTTCATTGACCTCACTGGCTCGCCGATTACACTTGTCAATATTGTGCAGCACGCCGCCGCCGCCTCCTCCCGACCAGAGGGAAGATGAAAGAGCAGTGAACAGGCTACTTATCGTCTCAGCAGAGTCAGCAGAATGCAATGAGTGGACTGACTCGACTTTCAAACTCTAAAATGTGCAGCGACGCGATGCAGTGCATCACGTGTATTTATTTCTCTGTCCTGGTGTTAGATCAAAATAACATAGAATTGAATAAAATGATCAGTTTACTTTTCTGAGTCTGATGTCTTAAGAATATTATAATTAACTGAAAGGTGTAAGGGCACAGACAGTTAAATGCTGATCTACTGTTACTGATCCACAGATGAACTTTGGTGAGACTGTGTCTGGTGGAGGAAGGAGCACAGCTTGGCCAAGAGTTTTATATTTTTATATATATTTGTATATTTTATATACAGTTACAAAGTGCGTGACAGTTTGGATAAAAACACATTAAAGATAAGTGTACATGTCCAAACACACAAGCACACGGCCTTACAGTCATTCCTGCAGTCCATACAAACATTAAAAAGCAAGCTAACAGGAGAAAGAGAGAAAAAACTAACCTGTAGAAATCAGTTAGTTAAACTGCAGGAATGTCTTAAAGACATAAAGGCCTGGATGACCTCTAATTTCCTGCTTCTAAATTCAGATAAAACTGAAGTTCTTGTGCTCGGCCCCACAAATCTTAGAAACATGGTGTCAAACCAGATACTTACTCTGGATGGCATTACTTTGGCCTCCAGTAACACTGTGAGAAATCTTGGGAGTCATTTTTGACCAGGATATGTCCTTCAATGCACATATTAAACAAATATGTAGGACCGCTTTTTTGCATTTGAGCAAAATTTCTAAAATTAGAAACATCCTTTCTCAGAGTGATGCTGAAAAGCTAATTTATGCATTTATTACTTCTAGGCTGAGCTATTGTAATTCACTATTATTATTATTATCAGGCTATCCTAAAAGCTCCCTGAAAAGCTTTTAGCTGATTCAAAATGCTGCAGCTAGAGTACTGGCAGGGACTAGAAAGAGAGAGCAGATTTCTCCCATATTGGCTTCTCTTCATTGGCTCCCTGTTAAATCTAGAATAGAATTTCAAATCCGTCTCCTCACATACAAGGTCTTGAATAATCAGGCCCCATCTTATCTCAAAGACCTCATAGTACCGTATCACCCCAATAGAGCACTTTGCTCTCTGATTGGTGGCTTACTGGCACTGAACCCTCCCTTAGTTATGCTTCTCTAGGCCTATAGGCTGCCAGGGGGTTCCCGTGATGTACTGAGTGTTTCTTATCATTCACCTTTTTCCTCTGTTTATACTCCACTCTGTATTTAATCATTATTATTAATCTCCGTCTCTCTTCCACAGCATGTCTTTGGTCCTGTCTCTCTCCCCTCAGCCCCAGATGACTGCCCCTCCCTGAGCCTGGTTCTGTCGGAGGTTTCGTGCTTAAAAAGGGAGTTTTTCCTTCCCGCTGTCACCAAATGCTTGCTCATAGGGTTTTTTTTTTTTGACTGTTAGGTCTTCACCAATTATTGTAATTATTGTTATTACAATATGAGGTGACTGTATAAATAAAATAAAATTGAACTGAACTGAACTCAATAAAAGTTTAGGAGCTACAACCTCAAAGACTTCTGGCTTTAAAATAAGAACAGTTAAAAGACCTTGATCGGATGATCAGAGACGCCAACTGCTAAAACAAGGTCTCAGCAGGTCTGCTGTATATGCAGGAGCCTGGCCAAGTAGGGCTTTTTATGTTATTAATAAGATTTTAAAATGGATTCCAGCACTAAAGGGGTACACTGGCTTGTTGCCAGGTTGCTATTAAATTACACATAGTGCATGCGTACATTGTATTTGTGGCAACTTGAGCAACATCAGACAAACACATATTTTGATGATTACTCAAGTTTCCCAGGACTAACAGCAGAGACAGATACTGTGCATGGCTTCATGCTGGTCTGGTCTAAAAGAGGGTATAAGGGGAGGAACACGGATAGGTGGAAACTCCTGAAGTCCAGCTGTCTATAACTCCCTCTCTGACATGTCATTGGTTTAAAAAAACAAACCGAGCCCTCCGCACGAAGCCCCGCCCCTTCATTCTGCAACCACATCACATTAGGCTCGTCCTCACAGTGCTGACAGTGACTGACGGCTAAATCTGTTGATGTTTGCTCGGTAATCACAGCATGCCCGTCCCCTCGCCACCCCTCCCCCAGCTTTATTTTAAGCTGACCCACCTCTGTCACTCTGTCCAGCTGTGACATGCGGCACGTCGCCTGCATTAGAGTAATTACACACACACACAAACAGAGGGGGAAAAAAATGTGTGTTCGTGTGATTTACGTCAGGCGGAGGGAGGGAGGGTGCTGCCGGCTGCGGTTGACTTTAACGGATGCTCGGCGAGCCATCTGTGGGGCCAAAGCCCTTAATCACCCTTAAGTCCATCGGACGGTGCAGCAAATGTCCTTAAGAGCTTAAAAAGCACAACCGGCACACTTTCACACACATTTACACATCGGGGATTGTTTCTAAGCAGAGTTCAGATAATAACCATCTGTGGCTCATTGTTTTCTTTATTTGGCATACTAATGTGACAAATTAAAGGAAAAAAAATGAACCATAGACCCCGCCCACCAAACGCAGTTTTATTTGACTTTGTTTTCTGGGATAAATCCTTTCAGCAGGTCTTGGTCTTGGTTCCAAGCATAGGTTGAAATTGTACAGTTTTTCAGGTTATTACAGGACTGGAATTACTACAGCAAATGTGCCCCAGCTGTTACAGCCGCCACCTCTCTGCCCCCATCATCATCATAAACCCTGTGACACAGTCTGCTCACTGTTTTCATCAGTTAGCTGAGTTGCATCATTCAGGGGGCATTCGAGAAGGATGTCCAGCAGATGACGAGGGATCACACAGCTGTCACTCTGCAGCTACTTACCAAAGAAAAGTCGGTCAGCTGGTGGTTATTATATTATGTCATATTTGCTGGGACTGCATAATAACAATGAGGGTGACACATCAAGACAACATTCATGAGAGAGCACATGCACCGCAACCAGCCATCAGCCTCCAGAGCTGAAAAATGAACCCTGCACTTCCTCTAATGGCCACTTGAGGCTGCCTCCCAACTCGACAGCAGAAATAAACATGGTTACAACCTGCTCCAAAAACACAAAAACACGCACAAGCAAAACAAATGTTTAGGGCTCTGTGGACAGTACTGGTGAGGCCTCATGGTGGCTATTTCCATCTTTTATATACAGTCTGTGAATAACGTGTTTAGTCAGGTGAGCGTTGGAAACACATTCTGATGGCAAGTTATAAACTTGTGTTTCTTGACACAATTTTCCTGTTTTGTTTTGTTTTTTCTTTTCTTTAATCCACCTGATTTAGGGTCACAGTGAGGGTGGAGCCTATCCAGCTGCCATAGGGTGAGAGGTGAGGTACACCCCGAACAGGTTTAAATGTTGCACTCGGGTTCCGGCTTAAAGTCAACAAGAACGAGAACCCAAGAGGAATATCTACAGAAACACGGATGTTTGTGGTGGAGGGGAGGCTGCTGCCAGCGGTCCTCTGTGCAGCCTTCTTCTCTGCAGCTCTGTTAAAATATAATAGGGAGTTAAAATACAGTAACTTCCACTTTTTTTTTTGTTTGCCAAAATAAGCTTCCCAATACTTCTTCTTTCAGCTGCTCCCTTTAGGGGTCGCCACAGCCGATCATCTGCCTCCATCTCACCTTATCCCTATCATCCTCCTCTGTCACACCAACCTTCTCCGTGTCCTCCGCCACTACATCCATGAACCTCCTCTGTAGTCTTCCTCTTTTCCTCCTGCCCGGAACTTCTTTTGTCCAGTATATCCACTACCCCTCCTCTGCACATGTCCAAACCCTCTCAGCCTGCTCCCTGCTCTCACTGCAGACCACAATGCCATCTGCAAACATCATCGTCCACAGAGACTCCTGCCTGACCTCATCTGTCAACCTGTTCATCACCACTGCAAACAAGAAGGGGCTCAGAGCCGTTCCCTGCTGTATTCCCACCCCCAGCTTGCACCAATCTGTCACTCAAGCTGCACACCTCACCCCTGCTGTCCTTGTCCTGCACCACCCTCACCCTGTATACTTCTCTGCCATTCCTAACTTCCTCATGCTTCCTACTGAAACGCATTAATTCCAAAATCATGCTAACATGAAAAATACAATTCATCTCCATGAGCACAAAGGAATAGATTACTTTTCCTAACTGTCACGTGAGACATCTGCTGGTAACATATATATATATATATATATATATATATACATATATACATATACATATATATATATATATATATATATATATATATATATATATATATATATAAAGTACATATATTGGCTATATTTCGGTTCAAATTTAAATAATGGTGTTAATATTCAGTCAGAACCTGCGTGTGAGTAGTTTCGGCACCGTTGGACCCTCATACTTTATTCCAGCCTTACGTCATGCGCTGAAATGATTTGTGTCATTCAAGAGGGGCTCACACACTAACATGAACGAACTTCAACATGGTTAAAAACTCATCGCTGACTCCGCGGTGAGCGCCGCGGTGTCGGAGGGGGCACGGTGCCGCAGGCGGCTATAATTAGCAGCGTCCCCGGTGGAGGCAGCATATGCTGAAACCGGAGCGGGGAGGTTTTTGGATCATCCACAGCACACACACACACACACACTTCCGTGTTTATCTGTCACCGTAAAGCAGGAAGCACTGTAGTAATGAGTAGGAGTTGATGAGCCGTCCTGCTGCTGGTGGTTTCCTACAGGTATGTTCACCGGTTAACGTCTCACCTCTCTCCCGTAACCCCCCCGCCCCTCTGTCTGTAAACCGTCCGCACCGTCAGGACCGCAGACGTTAGCCTCTACCGGGCTAATTCCCCCCGGACGGTCCGTGTTTACACCGCTGTTCCTGTTTAGCCCGTTAACGAGCCTCCCGGCCTCTCTGTTCTCGCCCTTGAACGTGTCGTGCGAAGCCAGAAACCAGGTGATTTTGTTACAGGTGAAGAGAAAGCAGCGGGGGAGACGCTCCATGGAGGCTAACTAACGGAGCCCGGATCAGTCGGTGCTCGGCGCACACACACACGGGGACTGCGGTACATCAGCACCGAAATGCCAGCCGGTAAGCTGTGTGTCGGTGTGTGTCAGTGAGTGTGAGTGTGTGTGTGTGCTGACATGTTTGAGAAATTGCCTTACACCCCCCCAGTGTGTAAGTGTTGTGTTTAATGTCACCATTTGGGCTAATTGTAACAGGCTGGTGTTTAAACAAAAGTGCTGTGGTGTGTTCACTATCGCCGCCTCAGTGTGGGATTTCAAAGTGTCACCTTTAGTACCGCCAATGATGGATCAATACTCGATTATTTGAGTGATTTCATCATTTAAATGCCTCTCACAGTCCAGATTATTTTACTGATTAGTCCAGATTGATAAATGGTTCATGTCAAGAGTGAAACACACGAGTGAACATCTTCAGATATCCGCGAGCAGAGTGCCAGCAGTGAGGCATACTAATGTCTGTTTTCTCACATTTGAGAAGCTGCAGATTGGGATTTTCAGCATACAAAGCTGGGAGATTATTATGTAATATTACTGTCACTTATGATTTGGCTTCCAGCAAATATGAAAATAAGATAACATGGAGAAATTTTTTAATTTTTTTGCACTTTCCTGTATAGTGAAGCTCTAATGTCTGTCACTAAAAGCTCAAACCCACTCTGTTTAGTTCATCTCAAACCGAGACGGTCTCTGTAGAGGAAGAAGAAGGTTTCGAAGGAAGAATCTCTGGACCTTAAAACTCCAGCAACACTTACAGTTTACAGCTTTACTTCTTGACCAGCCCATAAAAAGATCCGACAGCATTTTAAGTATGATCTGCCAGTGAAGCACCAACAAGGAAGGGCCTGATGTATTACCACATGTTTGAGAATGAATCATCGCCAGTAGGGAGTGTCCACTGGAAAACATGGGTGGCACCTTAGTAAATCTCCACTTGCTGGATACACAAGTGCAATTTAGGTTTTGTGTTTCAGTTCATCCTGTCAAAGGTACATAATTACATTTCAATATAGGTGGAGTGTATAGATTAAAAAAACAAAAAAACATTAGTGTTTTGCAATAAAAGCAGAAAACATCAACACAAGGTGTTTAATGAAGGATACATCATGTAAATGAAATTTTCAAACCTCCGGAGGAGATCAAGCAGAAACTCAGGCACCACTGCAAAAACTCATTAATTACAAAGTCCTCGTTCACGCCCCCTGGAAACAAACTTTTATACCGCAGAAATCCTGACTGCTTCCCTCGGTTTCCCACAGAACCCACAGCATCACCCTGTTGGCTGGTTTAAATGCCCGTGAAAGAAAATTAAAACTAAGGATGAAATGCGGGTCAGATCTATCGAGCGTTTCCTCGAGCCTTACAGAGATCCACAGTGGCTTTGATATAATCTCACGGTCTCTGATCGAACCCTTTGCCTCTGAGGGTGGCTGCCTGCGTGATTCACTCCTGCTGTCACTCGTCGGAAGGCGAGGCCAGGTGGAGTTTAACCCCACGGTGTGGTGAAAAGCAGGTGATGGTGTGAGCAGGGCTGTAAACAACAACAGACTGACTTTAAGAGAAGTTAATCAGGATGTTCTTCTTGTGTTCTCTGTGTCCAGTTGACAAAGTTTGACTGGTGGAGATGGTAAAGCTGTTGCCACAGTCATAACGCCTTTATTGTCCTCCTGTGTGGTGCATTAAAATAAATAAGCAGATGCAGACATACAAACAGTTCTCATATGGCACATCATAATAATAATAATAATAATGTGCATGAGGTGCACATAATGGTTTCTTCCTGTCTTTGTTTATGGAGCGGTTAGTGCATGTGGAAAGAAGCCGTTAGTGAATCTGGTAGTTCTGGACCGATGAGGTCTACCTGAAGGCAGCAGAAATCACACATGACCTTGACGGGATCTTCAGGGGTCTTTCTCCCCATGCAGAGACGGCTTGTGTTGGCCTGCTGTGGTAAAGAGAGCTGAGCTTGAAAGCAAAGCCGTTGATTTGCTGATCGAGCTGCGTTCTCACCTGCGGTCACGAGCTTTGGATGGTCACAGAAAGAAGGAGCCAAAGGGTGCAGGCTGCTGGAAAGAGTCCCTCTGAAGGATGTCCAGGCGGTTCCTGCAGCCCAGACGCAGAGAAGCAGCACGTGATGGGTGGATGGATTTGAGTTTTCTGCTGAAACGTGCTGTGAAAATTTCTCCAAATAACCACGTGAAGTTTGATTCTCAGGGATGGGACAGGAGGCGGGGTGAGTGACACCTTAAAGTTTTTAATTCTCACCTTTTAGCTGCTGCATTGAAGATCCTGTAAAATCCAATGAAACATAAGCAGTATATTAATGATCTGCTGCAGTAGTTTTCTTGTCACTCTCTGTCCTCACTTTAGCCCCTTTAATATTGAAGCAATACGTAACTTGTTAAATAAATATAAACAC